>QOCX01000135.1:30062-46929 GCA_005959815.1 Sarcophaga bullata | reverse complement strand
TGCCCTTTTGTTTTAAGGGTTGATAAATTTGCTAGAATATTTTTTCCCCATCTACTACTGAGTTGTGGATTGTAGAATGCAAATTATAGTTTTGGATTATATTTTATATTTTCAGATGCCATATTATAGCTGGGGAAAAAAGCTTTGTTTGTAATGTTACAGAAAACATAATAATTTATAATTTTCTTTTAAAATAATAATTTAAACAAAATTGGTTTGAAGTTAAACAATTATTTTTATGAAATAAATAAGGGAAGTTGTCTTTTAAATAAATTATGAGCCAGCATTTGTTCAAGTAGTTTTACAGTGTAATTATAGTAAAAGAATTATAGTTTCATCATAATTGTTATATTTGTTGGTATGGAACGTCATCTAATAATAAGTTTTTAAATTAATTTGTACTGTATTTCCAGTGTACTGTATTATGAAAAAACCTTTATCTTTTTTGCTGCCCCCTAGTGTAGTCTCGAAAGGTTACAATTATTTATAGCAAAAGTGCTTTCGTTATCTAATCCAAATGTTAAGTTTCTTAACCTGTCGAATCAAACAGTCCATTATATATTAAATTCGAAATGGAGCGAAGATATGATTATAACAATTAGTTTTATATACTCCACACAGTGTGGTTGCAGGTTAAGCAATTATTTTTATCAAGTTGAATGTGCATACCTTCATCATGGGTTTGGAATATTTCATTCTGAGGCCAAAAACTCCAGCTCCTGGACCAAGATCCGCTATTAACTCATGTGATACCATAAAATAGTCCCTTTTTAAAACGGTATGTAAGAAGAATATCGTCTTTAAAATTCTGACAACATACCGAAGGTCACTCAATTCTTGATATTGCCGATTCAATTAAATTCTAAAACGTAATAATACCGATTGATTAGATAATATTCCTGCTCTTAATCGATTCAATGGTCAATTCTTAATTAATATATACTCTCGTTGAAAGAATCTGGAAAATTCCAGATTACTGCTTGCATTTTTTCAAATTTATGTTATGAAGAATTTTCCAACATCATAGAGTCTATTAGTTCTGTCATGGGGATAGTTATGGAGAAAACTATCTTTCACTTGATTCATGTTAGACTTGGTTTTCATTTTTCTAACTACAGGTTCAAGTTTTCTCATGTATCTGACTCTGGAATGCAATATTTTTCCATTTATGAAGTTTCTTCTTACTTGTAGAACGTTGCCTGCAGATTTTGCTCTGCGGAACCTGAATTTTCTTTCGGAGATACAAGTGGCAGAAAAATTATTCTCATAAAGGATTCTACATGAAGTATTCCTATACATTTATTTGTTTTACAAGTGACATCTGTTTACAAAAAACACTTCCCAGATAGCTAGGCAATATAAATTATCAAACATTTTCTCGAAGTTGATAATAAGCAGGGACTTCAACGCAATGGTTGCTCGACTATAACCGGGCGATTGATCCGCCTGATCCTAAATTAGATTAAATAAGATTGAATAGTGCAAGAATTCTCCAACTGTTAAGCTTAGTTAAGGTCATCCTATGACAACGTCGTCTTAGCTCATTTGGAAAATGAAAAGATTATCAAAATTTTTCAACTAGAGTATGTATTAATTAAGAACTGAACATTGAATCGATTAACAGCAGGAATATTGTCTAATCAATCGGTATTATTACGTTTCTGAATTTAATACCATCGGCCTCCGAGTAATGGCCGCCGGTAATGTGCTAGAGTACGGGTTCTTTAGAATCACTCTCATCATTCCACAACTGGAGTTATCGAATGTGGGAAATGTGACTCGTTCTCAGGATCTGCACTTGGTCATTGCCAAAGTAAACAATGATATAGGAGGCGGAATAACGGTATAATGCCACCTGCGCCAAGGTTCAGTCTGGTTAGAAGACCCCTTCAAAAATATTCTAGTATCGGACATAACTTCACCAATACCTGCCCATCATGCTGAATATTTATTGGCCTTGCCAGGTTAATGTGGGCTATGACTTGGTTAAACCTCACATTTTCGTACATTAGAAGGATCCAAATAAAACCTGAACTAAAATAATAAGATAAAAACAAAGAATCTTCTAGGAAAAAGAAGCCCAACCACAAAGGCGGGCCCTCTGTCTGCAAACCTTTTCCCAACCCTTAAGGGAAAAAATAAGGTAATGAGAAGTCCAATTTTTAAGGGGGCTTCTCGACAAAGAGTAGAACAGATACCCTTTCCATAAAAGTCCTCTGTCCAATGAAGAGACAAAAGAAGGTGCTGCAGATTAATCTTCATCACTCGGAAGCTGCTTCGGCTGTATTTCTACTCCGACTCTTTAATGGGGTGGAAGACATAATTCTGGTCCAAGAACCACGGGGAAAAGTTTGCGGGATTAATATAAAGGGGTAATGGTAACCTAAGCGTTTGAAATTACCCGGTGCTGACGGTGCTTGTACCTACAGGAAACATCCAATATGTTGATGCACTGGCTACAGCGAATCTTCTATGCCTGTCTTGAGTACTCACATGTACCTGCTAGAGAGAGGTGAAGGTCGTTTTCTCTCTTAAGCTGGGTATCTACTGTGAATGATCTCAAACCTTTCAGTTCGTTCTCAAAACAATGGAAATGATTATGGACCTCGCGATAAGGTCCAACTACTTTCCCACACTTGCCATTAGTGTTCAACACACATACACTACATGAAGACTGTCGTCAGGGTTCTTAATAAGAGCAATTTTGGCGAGCCTATTACGAAGTTCGTTATCAAACTTTTAAACAAGAGAATAATTAATGCCTCTCTAAGAGAGGTTTATTTGGCTTTAGTAGATGAACTGCAACGACATGGTTTTAAGGTCTACGGTTATGTGGACGATCTGGCCATTATGATATCAGGCCTCCATCCGAATACTCTCTCTGAGATATAACCAGGCGCTTATAACCGTTAAACCACACGAGTGGTGCTCATCGTGTAGTTTAAGTGTCAATCCTCGAAAAACGGAATTGAAACTTTTTACCAGTCGATATAGAGAACATATTTTTAATCAATCGATCCTAAATGGGGTCACAATAGCTCTCTACATCTGCAAAAAGAGCGTAGGCGAAATCAAACTCCGTGATTAATGGGGTACATGTTTCATCAAGCGAGTCGGGCAGAGCATAATATCAAAAGCAGCTTAAGAACAACTCTTCCTCACTTCTGTGATACTCAAGGGGGAATCCGCAGAACCTTATCCAAGATTTTCCGTTAGAAACTATTATTCAAGATACTCCACCAAACAACATAATAACCGGTCTAACAATCGCCGGATATATCAAGCAAATGGCCTTAGGCGGAAGACCTCAGCCCTTACCTGTAGAGTTCCTACACTGAAAGAAAATATTCAGTCCCTTCTTCATTCTTTCCTCGGTGATTATTTTCTAGTTCAGGTTTCTGTCTAGAACAACACCCAAGTACTTGGCCTCAGAAGACTACCGAAGCTCCCTACCACTTAACCTCGGTAACCTGAAGGTTTCAATTTTTACCTACCACCGCACCATAGGCGTACGCCACAACCTTAAAGTCCCTACTTTCCAGACGCCTTAAACCAACATTAGCCACCAGGAGCCACAAGAGAGGGGATAGTACCTCCCTATGGAGTACTCCTGCTTGCACGCTTAACGATAGAACATCCACCCAGATTCGAACGGATTAGTCTATTACGCACCATGTGAGCGATAAAAACTGCACCAGAAAATTTGGGGCATTTTAAGTTAATTCTAAATTGAAGAAGTGTTAACATTGTTGGCGGCCCCCTCAATAATTAAAAAGGCCGATAGTGTGTACTCACTCCTAGCTAAATTCGCTTTAACAAAGTCTGTTAGTGCTCTCAACCGACTTACTATTAAAGTAAGAATGTTGCGAGCTACTCAACGGAGACCGGTATCTGTTTGACCTCAAATATGAATCGATAAGTCTCTCCAAAGCTTTAGAAAAAGGATGAGAACGATATAGGTCTATAATTCTTATGGCCAGCGTGACTGGGCTTACCGGCTTTCGGTATAAACACCACAAGCACATTTTTCTAACCGTCAGGTATATTACACCACCGGAGATAGTCTTCATACACGTCCACCAAGTATTTGTATAATATATCATCAGCATGACGAAACAGAGCCGGAAAGATACCATTTGGAAAAGGCGACTTAAAAGGCTTAAAGTAACTTATAGTTCATTTGGCCCTATTCCTGGTGATGACCTGCTCCAAGTCGGGCATCATACCAGAATTATAGACGGGATCAGGTACTCCCAATAAATAGCTATCGGATTTCATTTCTCGAAGCTGTCCATGTGCCATCGTTCTTTTGGACGAATCCTAGAATTTTGGGATCCTTATACAGCATCTACGGAAACGAGCTACATCGGCAACATCCTCCGATGTTTTTTCGGACGCTTTGAGCCGGAAGGAAGCATACCGTTAGATCTATTCCTTTGCATGTTCCTTAACAGAGAGGGAATCCCCATCACAGCTGGCAAATCTCCCCAAGACAGCGCAAGCCCTGCTATACGAATTCCTCTCCTCATGTAAAGCGGAAAATTTCCGCCCAGGTTTACCCGCCTTGTCAGACGGGAGCTTTTATCCATGCAGTCTGAAACTGTAGCTGATTGCACTATTAGGCTTGAAGCATCCTGTCTAACAAGTGGATTTTTCAATGGGGTGGTCACCTCCTCATTGCTCCCAGTAGTAATCTGGATACGAGTGAAGGGCAGCCTTTCGATGATTGTACTATCACCATCTTCATCCGATAGTGGAGAGACAGAGTTTTACTCCACGCACATATCTTCTGTCGAAGTGGGGATTGCCTAAGCTCCTCCACAGTCGTCACATTCATACCACTAAGCCTGAATTCGCGTAATGAGATGGGACGGATCTTGTCAAGTTTCAAAAGCCAGGTAGTTATCACAGTTCATCATTTTCAGGTACTTGTCTTTCTGTTCGTAGTCCGTAAATCCCACGAGTGAGAGGGAATGGCGATCGATTATGCTATAGCCCCCGCTACCATGTTAAGGGCGTGATAGAAAACCTATTACTTACAAAGGCGCTCAGATATCAGTGAGTCTCCATTATAATACAGTCGAATTAGACCCCTGACTGCAAACCATCTGATGAGCACGGATCATTTAACAATCCAGATTAGGGGTATATAAATCTCGAAAATTTTTCGATATCGAAAAATATCATCTAATAAATACTAAAACCCTATCCACTAATAAGATCCCCTGAAAAGTTGGCGGCCACTGCAAATGTTTAAAGGGTTATGATTATGAATCATATTTTTTTGACCATAACACAAGGCTAGGCCTACCTGTATTTTAGACAAACTTTATGCAATGGCATTGAGGCCTCAAATCCTGCAATTGACAACCCAGGGCTCTTGGAGCCCCGAGGAGTAGAGCGGTAGAACAGTTTTAGACTGTTGAAGATTAATTTGGATCACTCTCAGCATCGGCATCAGAATCAACCATTGTCACGTCAGCGTCCTCTTTGTTTAATAACGTAGGGGTTACACTCGCGTCAATATTAATATTTTCAACGAATTCTCCAACTAGCTCAGAATTGAATATTTTACTGCCAGATAAGTGTCATGAAGA
This sequence comes from Sarcophaga bullata, assembly GCA_005959815.1. Classification (NCBI taxonomy): domain Eukaryota; kingdom Metazoa; phylum Arthropoda; class Insecta; order Diptera; family Sarcophagidae; genus Sarcophaga; species Sarcophaga bullata. The sequence continues at coordinate 41,332 of QOCX01000135.1, read as the reverse complement.
GTAGCTGCTAACGCATATATATTCGGTATCCTCGACGGTAGGGTTCGAGCCGAGAGGCTCTTAGGTATGGTCTAATGGGGGTTGCAAAACTGCTCGGGGATCTAATTTTCAGACCCAGAGCTCGATTGAACCGAAGCCGTAATTCATTACGCCCCCAATCCTATACATAGCCGCCTTGTATAACACCAGAGATCGAAGGTAGGAGAAGCTACTGAAACTGGGTGAAGCTTTATGACCTCAAAGAAACTTTTTAGGACTGCTCGTTCCACCAGCTTCCTATTAGGAGGTCGAGCGAGGTTTAGAATGGGGTGCTGGAGGAAAGCGTTTAGCTCGGCAGAACTTTGCCTCTTAGTAGCTGAAGAGGGGGGTGGTGGGCCTTACCTCAAGCCAAGCGGTCTCTCTCTACAATAGGAGAGCGGAGTCTACAGAGCCGATCCTGACAATACCCTACCTGACCCTGACCCTAGTACTTAGGGTGCTATTGACACCCGTCAGGGTCTTGCATGGTAGACTTGTGTGCCAAGACGAAAAATGCATAGGTATATTTGTAGCAGCTCTGGGAGGCGCCAAATGGAGCCTTTTGTAGTAGCAAAATAGCATATTTCATAGAAAACTACCTGAAAAGTATTTTGAATTAACCAACGATGGTATATGATTTCCGGTCACCGTCATCGATTCATGGCGAAAAGAGTTCCCACTCTTGCCTGCTATGTGTAGTTACCCAAAATGGTCCCGTCGTTATCATACAAGCAGGGAGGCCATGGGAGGGTTGGCACCAGCCCTTATGGGAACATATGCCTAGAGATAAGCCGGACACTAATCAGGAGACTTCACAACCGTACCTACCCCACCAACTAAACGGTGGCGGGTAAGAAATATACTTTAAGGCTATCAGCATTTTAACGGGACAGAGGCGGTTGTAGTCCTCGCCTGGATCCGTTGACATTTTATTAGGGTACTACCACGCATAAAAACTAGGTCCAGAAAGCTACAGCCTCCAGCTCTGGGAAACCAAATCAAAAACGGAGAGTAGAGTGGTCCAGAAAAACAGACGACAACAGTCGTGTAAAGGGAGGTTAGATTAGACATAATCATTCCGGCTGAGAAGAGGGGGGGTGGTTATTTACTCCTAAGGTTGGAAACTAACTACTCCCAAGGTTCGAAACTAACTAATGCTTTGTGTTGGATAGAATGGGAAAGGAGGCCTCTGCTGTGATAATTGACAATATTGAAGCAATTAAATTAAAACGGACAAAACATCTTCGATGACACAGCTGAACTGGGAAGTTCTGATGCATTCATCTGTTAATGGTATTAGATTTTCGCTCAGAAAATCAAGAAGTTCTATATGGTACAAGTGGAATAACGCCTTTACCCCAAAAAATGATAAAATATTATTTATAAAATTTACAACAGAGGGTTTTCCACCATTAACATAAAATTATTTTCACTAAAACATTGTAAAAAAAAACACCATATTAAATAAATTTTACATTAGAAAAGAAATGCGTACGGATAGCTTACTCAGTCATCAACATTAAGGCATGAATGAACAAAAAGTCGTTATAAATTTAAAAACTATAGGTCACTAATACTATTACATTTATTTTCAAAATTACCGTTAAAAAATCGAATTAACGGATTTTTCTTCAAATTTTATGGCAATACTCTACCAGTATTTTTAGTTATTGCTCTCTGCTGAAAATAAATTCTCTTGAATCTGCGCAAAATAAAAATCGCTCTCTTGAAATGAATATTTAACAGACTTTAAGGGATGTGGCCAAAGAACCATAATCCAAACATTTTGTTTAAAGTCCACAATAAAGTAGAGAAAAAAAGGTTAAAGGAATCAGTTGCCTTGCAACATATTCCATTTTGTTGTATGAATAAAGAAAATTAAACAGAAAAATCCACCCCAAATTCTGGGATTTGTTTGAAACGAACAAGTACTTTTGGGAATTGCATTATTTTGGTTTGCTTTTCGAAATTAAATATGGAAATTCTTGCACATCTGATGAGTGAGTGAATAATATCGTGTGCATAATTATTTAAAATTCGAAAATTAAATTGTTTTTCCATGGAAATGGCATTTGATTAATACTTGTTTTGAATTCTACCATTACACAGAAGTTGCTACAATTGCAGTGGTATTGTGCTATTTATGCTTTGGTGAAACATGAAATTATAAATTCAATATTTGTAGAGAATTTTAAATTCAATGAATTTATTTCATATACGAATATGTACGCATAGTTAGGTTAGAATTAAGTTTAGCGCCGATAATTTTTTTTTATTAAAATTTTACCACTTGCTAGACAACATTCTCTACTTGCTGCATGACTTGCTGGCTCATTGTTTACTTTAAGCACTTTTGTATCATATTTGAGAATCGCCATTGTCTGAGTAAAATTCACTACACCTCATCTGAACATAGTCTTGATATATTAGAATTCCAAGCGTATACCTACCACGCTTGGCTAGTGCTCAGCTATGGTGATTCTATAGAAATCTCTAACTTCTTTCAGGGAACTGATCTTAAATAATGGATCCCCAATTGCTAGAATTTTTATTGTCTCTAAAGCCAAATCTCAAAATTTTCTATTTCCGTTAGGCTTTCGAGTAGTCAAAGAAATTTACGAGTCGAAATTTTATTGCCAGACCCACATGTTCGCATGACGATTGAAGATAGAAGGGAAAGGCGGAGAGTATTGCCCATACACGCTTTGTCAAAACCGGTTAATTAGGATATGTCATCACGACGACATCATAACATACCGTTATTCCTGCTCAGGGGAGCCTTTATTTCAAAAATTCTATAATTACCTCCTATCGTATAATATATGCTAAGTATACATATAAATGTTGTTACGATATTGAATACACTCGCTGTATCAGAAGAACTGAGCATACCAAAACCTCATTCTCTACCTAGGTTTCTAAATTATTTCATTTTAACTATGGCGAGGCACGATAACAAGAACAGTATCGCTGTTATAGCGCTATTTAAACTATCCACGCGAGATTGGCATCATGTCCGTCTATCTCCATCTGTTTTTAAGGGGACTAGAGATGTTAAGTCCATCATTCGTCGGGCCGTGCATGCCCAGTTTGAATATCGGAATCATGGAGCGGAATGCGCTCCATGAATAAAAATATATGGCCAGGGAAATGATATTTCGTAAAAGTTTATGAGCCGTATTATTGAAAAAAGGTTGAAATTTGGACAAATTTAAATGTCTGTATGTGAAGTACAATGATAACTAGACTACAAATCGTGGACATTTAAAACAGGGTTTGCATTGTAAAACAGGGTTTGCATTGTATTGTCATCAGCTTGAAGACCAAATTTTTTCTGAAAGTTTATGAGTTCAAAGAATTGTTTTCTGAAAGACAGTTGGATAATTGCATGACGGATGAACTAGCCATCGAATTTTCCAATGAATTCTCGACCATCGTAATCCGTCTAGGAACCTGCAGGCTTATAGTTGACAATGCTGTCATTGATCCCGTCAAAACTATATGGCTACTTCGAACACTAGCAGAATGGTCCAGAAAATCTGGCCAAAACTTGATGGAAGGGGTATGAAAAGTCTGCTTAAACTCTAAAGAAGCACGTTTAGTATGATTGACGGGATCATTAAGTGGCATTGCATTATGGCTACGTATGGGAGGCGTATTGGTTTTGTATACCTTACAAATAATAGCGATGTGGAAGAAGATGAGACTACTCTTTACCTACAGGGAACGTAACCGGCATTATGTAGGAGAAGAAAAAGGCATCTACTAATCTAGATGATCTTAAGCAACTGTCGCGCATTGATATCAGAAGATGTGAATGGTTCCGGGACTAGGGGATAACAGAAAACTTAGTTATCACAATGGGCCCTAAGTGTGTCGATGCAACTTCTTTGGGTGAACAGACACTTCTATCTACAGTTCAACTTAGCGCTCCATATTATCTCAAGATATCCAAATATTACCTAATTATTCACTGTAAGACCGTATCAATTAACAGTTCAATGCTTCTGCATGGTGAATACTGCATTTACCTTTTAGTCTAACATGAACTAAATTTCTTCTTTTTTTCCCGGCATAGATACCTGTATCGACTTCCTACATAGATTAAGATCCGTTCTTGAAGGGGAATGATCAGGCGAACGACCCTAATACTTTGTCTAATGCACCAGTCCTTCGAAGAGACGGCCACCGAACTGACGTTCCCTACATAACAAACTGCCAGATTGCTAGCCTCTAAAGCTCAACCAATAAATTGTGTTGAACATCCTCGCTTGAATGTTCCCGATACAGCTGGGAGAGGTAAGTGCATATTGCACTAACAACATACGTATACTCGGCAGCGTCAAAAGACATATCATCTAGTCCCGTAATCAGCTTATTTATAGCCAGATTTCATAATCAATCTGACCTATAACATTGCAATCTGCAAGAGGGTGTTTATGTGTGTTTAAAATAGATCTACTCCACCAACCAACACTCTTATATAATTGCCAATAATCATTTTTAAGGTTTAAAAATAAAAGGAAAATAGACTTATAGGTAGAGCTGATGTCTAAGCGGGTCATTGGGAACCTATCTTTCAGTGAAGCTGTAGGCTCTGCTAGATTGAAGCCAAATCGAAGTGAGGACTACGGTCATAGAAGTTGGTTAGAATAAGAAACAAGTGAGTCCCTAATTTCCTCTACAAAACCAGCAAACATTATAGTTTTGGGAAATACTTCACAACGTAGCAGACTTATTGAAGCAACTAAATACATGCTTTTTAAGGGAAAAGTAGGACTACTTTAAACATAAGTCTGCTGGATATTTTCTTATGGGGGAATTCATGGTAATACGCAAGTAGTTGAGCTGAGGAGGAGAGAAGTCTCTACGTGACTGGTGGAGTTGAACCTTTCTGTGTAATACGAAGAAGATATTCGAAGGATATACTTGATCAAGAGGAAGATAAAGAGAGACGGAAACTCTTCTACATCCAAACTAGATTGAGATTACCTAAAACTTGATAATTAGAACGGAAAAATATGTAGTCTTGAGGGTAGTAACCGGATAGTGGCACATGAAGGCTACAGAAATTGAGAAATCATTATTAAGATTTGATCTATAATTTCAGAGTAGAACAATAAAAACAAATAGACTGATCGCAGTATTCCAGCACCTTTACAAAAGAATATTAATACGGTTCTGATGTCTTCCGGATTTGGGATAACACACAAGACACTTTGAATCTGTCCAGGTTTGTAACAGAATTGTATAAAGTTTGTCAATATCAGAAACTCTTTCTAGAGTACCATAGAAATTTCTTTAGGATGGAGTTTTACAATTCTGATGAGGTTTGCCTCATTATATCTATCTTGAAAACCAAATACTGGTAATCGGAGAAATATCACCGCCCCCATTAAACTTACTAATTTAACATTATCTACTCTATCTATTATTCGATGTAATTCGAAATTAATTTCAATAATGTGTCACAGAACTCCTCGTACCTTTGTAGATAGTGTGTTGGTATATTAGACGAGAACTCATGGTTCAACCTCTGGCTTAGACATATCAAACAAAACGAAATATTTAAAAAAATATGTTTCGGATACTTCCTCTCAGTAGTTTTCTCGTAAAAATTGTTAGGAACATTATTACAAATTGCCGTTAACTCATGGAAGGATTTTAACGGGCAAACAAATTATTGTTCATTATTATAAGTGGACAACAACTTCTTATTAATGTCTAAAGGAAAAACCACCCTATATGTAGCTTTTAAAGTTAAATTATAGTATGAAATTGCCATATTATATATATTTTCAATATGGCAACTTCAAATATAAACAAAATGAGCAAACATATGGTCGCCGTAGTCTAGTAGGTAGTGTGTTGGCTTATTAGACGAAAGGCCAGGCTTCGAATCCCCGGTCAGTCATCAAAAACGAAATATGAAAAAATATTTCTTCGGCGACTTCCTCTCAGCAGATTTCTGGCACAAACTCTGAGAGTAAATAAAATTGCCATGAAAGCTTCTCAAAAAAATCTGTCGTTCGGAGTCGACTTTAAACTGTAGGTCCCGCCACTCATGTATAAAATCAACACACACAACATATGTGGTGTGAGAAGCTAGGTCGTAATCCTGACTGAAGGGTTGTAATGACCAATTATGTATGTATGTGATGAGCAAACATAACAAAAAAAAAAAAAAAAATAAAGAAATAAAAAAATAAGCCCCTCGTCGTTGCCACACCGTTTAAAAAATCTTGCTTAATTTGGCAAATGTTATCGATACTGCACCGGCCCTGCCATATTTTAAAAAAAGTTGACTTTAGTTTATCATTAGGTTGTAATAACAAAAAAAGTTAAGGGAGACTATAAAGTTCACTTTAGCTAGAGTTACCGTTAACTAAGCAAACTTTAACTGCAAGTTGCAATAATGGCCCTTAGAGTGAATAAAATTGCCATGAAAAGTTTTGAAAAAATGTGTCGTTTCGAAGTCGACATTAAACAGTAGGTCGTGTCACTCATGTGAAAAATTAACACGTATAACATGACTGATGGGTAAGTAGGTAGCTAAGTTAGTATATTTATTTTTAGTACTAAGTGTATAAATTGAAGTGAGATCTCTTATTCCGGTAGGATACAAAAAATTTACATTTTTGGAAGTTAATATGGCAAATAACAATTGTCTTACTTTTCCAATACCATTTCCTTTTCAACAATTAAATTAAGAAACTTTGACTGAATTTCTCTTATAATTTCATTTCATTTCCTTTATTAAGGCATATTGTGCAATTTAATATTAGTTTTTCTTTATGAAAGTAATCACCAAATCGAATTAAAATATGCTTCAGAAAACAAACGATTCAAAAAAGGGGTTGTTTGATGTACTACCCTTTATACATTCTATTTTCCATACATTTGCTATCCTTTATGGTTGTGTGTGTGTAAAGCTTGTTTACACAAATGCATTGTCTACTTAAGGGTGCTATAATTACAAAGAAAATGTTGCCTACTTTAGGTGGCAGTTAACATTTAAAAAAGTTTCCCCCCTTTTTTTATATTTCAATTAAATTTATAAAATTGTTTTGTTGAATTAATTTTCCATTTTTCTTTTACATTTCTCTCTCTTTCCACTAATATACTCACCACTAAAGTTTGCTGTATGCAGTGAGGCAAGAGGTCAGTAGAGTACCTTGACAAAATCAACATAAAAATGTATATGAAAAGAAAATGTACAGAAGCAAATTGCATGAATATGTATGGTATGGCGTCTATAAGAGAATACAAAAAAGAGGGAGTGTTCATAGGAGGGATTATAGTAAAAGGACATAAATCTATACGTATTTGCAGTTGTGTCGTTGCATCTGTGTTGGCTCAATTAATAAAATATTGCCTACTTCACAGATGACTTATCAACAAAGTACATTCGTTTCAACTTTGGTAAACTCTAAGCGTAACCGACAACAAAAAATAAAAAGACACCTCAAGCATTCGACAAACATAACACGGCCCCAAAACTGAGTGTTGCACATTAAATGACTTGCCTCGTGGGTCTCTAATGCAGATACATATCTAAATCTAATAAAAAAAAGTGAAAATATATTTAAAACAGTGTCAGTTGGTCGTAGAAAGTATGTTTATATTTTAAAAGCACACCACACTTCGTATCTGTTGTCCATCTTTAAAACATGTTACCGTCTGATCTGTATATGTATGTTTCCTTCTATGTATTACAGAAGACAATGCTGATAGTAAATTCTGATGTTGCTACCAGTGCCTCTCTTTCAAGTTGTAGCTGATAAAGTACTAGTTGCCCGGCATGCTGGGTTTGATGTCAATATTTTGTTCACACAGCGCCGAGCAAAGTGAACAAAACTATTAGAAATTAAACGGCAGCAGTATGTGTGCCATCGATTTTTTTTTTATAGCAACAATATGTATGTATGTATTTGACGTTTACGAAACTCATACAAATTAATAATATGTTGGCATAGATTTCTCAGAAAAAATATTCAAATGCAGAAAAAAGTGAGGAAAAAAAACTAACAAAATATAACACTAAATTCAGTTAATGCTCATGTTTTTTTATTCTAAAAACGGAACAAGCAAGAAAGTTACATCCGGTCAAGGACTAGCACAGCACATCCTACAGATGAATATTTCATTTTTAGGTCAAACTATAAACTGGTCTTGAAAGTAGTTGCTACAAATTGTGTGACATTGTTAAGTAAAATTTAAACTCTTTGATGCAAGTATTTCACGCAAGTTTCTTGAAATATGTGAATCATCTTCGAAAATTAGTTCATTTACAATATGAGCGGATTTTTGATAGACTAAATTGTACATGAGGAGAAAATATTCTTCGCTATATCATGCGTGGATAAAGATGACACTTGGCACAATAAAAAAACGTTTAAAAACTATGGGAACGATCCAAAAATTTGAAAAATGAATTCAATGATAGACAGAAAAATTACTTGTGACACTGAAAATGATTATAAACTCTATGTTCTGCCAGTCATGTATAGAATTAACACACACAACATAAGTGGTGTGAGAAACTAGGTTGTAATCCTGACTGGAAGCTTGTAATGACCAATTATGTATGTACATATGTATTTATTTTCATCGATAACATCGACCGACATTGGCAGAGCAGCATTTTAATTCTTACGGGGCAGTCGACTAAATGCTTTACTTCAAAAGACCACTAGCTTTATTGGCGTGCCTGAAACGCGAAAAAATTACAGCAGGGGGTCATATACTTTGAATAAAATGTTGTTTCAATACAAAAAAAAAAAAAAAACGAAAAATAAACGCCCATTTCATACCGTATAATAAACGTCTGACATAACAATTTCATATATTGGTAGAAGCATAATTAGTTCCAATTGAGCATAAATTTGCATGCAACTGAAATTAGTTTGCAAACTATTTGAGCTATTCAAATATGGTAAACGTATCTGTTTCGTCAGGAAAAAATTAAAGACTTTGGGAAAACAGGAATTTTTTTAACTTTAAAATAATTCGATTTGTTTGTTGTTAAGCATTTTAACAACAACAACTCAAAATTACAAAAAGAAATAAAAATTCTGTTATTAGTTTGCTTGATCTTCGATGTATGATCTTCACTGATGTGCGGCGATGTCACAAATCGATAGATTCCATGAGCCATGCGACATGTACAACGAAATTCTATTTCCGTTTAATTCGCTTGTCCTCCTCGCGTTAACTACAATTTCTAAGTAAAGTACTGCCATAATATTAAAAAAGTCAAGTGGCATAAAACAAATATATTGCCTGAGCACTAAGCGCAATAAATTAAATTGTTAAGCGATACTTTTAAGGACTTAAAACTAACGAGAAAACTTAAAGGCTGTAAGAGAAAAAGAGGTGAAGGACTAATTTATGTAAGCATTCAAGTATGTAGAAGTATGGAAAGTAAAAAAAAAACAAAATAAAAAACATGAAAAAGTAAATGTTGAAGAAACAGAAAAAATAAAAATGCGACATAAAAAGAAAGTGACATTGGTAAAGTTTCATTTCCGGTGTTTAAGTTAAACCCTTTGTTAGCCGCTCTACATTTTACTATTAAATACATATGATTTGTGTGTGTGTGTGTGTTTATGTCTATGTATAGTTCGTGTGTATGTACATATGTATGTATGAGTGTATGCATGTATATTAGTTCTTGTTGTGTACGATTTTATTTTGTTCCTTTTGACTATTGCTGTTGTTGTTGCTGTTATTGTTGTAAAAGGGTTTTATGTGTTTTTTTTTGTTGCTTCTTTGTGTGTGTTCATTGCTAACGAAAGATTTGTTCAATGGTTTCCAATTCAAAAACAACAAAATGATGCTTGAAGCTAAAAGCTTGAATATAAATAAAAGTTCAAGTATATGTTGAATGAAGAGTAAAATCGAAGAAAGAGAGAAAGAGATAGAGAGAGAAAGAGACAGAGAGAGAGAGAGAGAGACAGAGAGAGAGAGAGAGAGAGAGAGAAAGAGACAGAGAGAGAGACAGAGATAGAAAAACTACCACATTCGAGTTGTGAGTGTTTGATTTTGAGTGTTTTTATTGTTAGTTTCTTAACAACAGCTGCCGATGCTGTTCCCATTTCTAGCCTTGTTACTGCTAACTGAGGTTATGTTTTGATTTCACATGAATTTCAATGACATGGCCTACCTCCTGCCAACTAACCCCTCCGGTTACAGTTACACTGTCAGTCAGTCTGACTTGATAGTATAGTTGCCTGCATAGGGTTGTGTGTATGAGTGTAATATTACACAATATCCTTCATTCGAATACAAACTTACATATAAAGACAGACTTGAGTTACAATTTTATGCCCTGATTGCATTTGCATTTTGAATGAATTCATTGGATTTGTTTATTTTTTTTTTTGTAGCATTTTTTGTGCTATTTTTAACTTTAGTTTTTTGCTCTTTGAAATGGTGATGGTACAGTGTGGGTGTTTGTGGTTAAAATCCACTATGTATTCTTTTTCCCCAGCTTTATATTCATTTGTATGGTATTGCTGCATCAGTTTGGTAGGTTGATGATAATCAATTCCATGTTGTGATTTAGCAAAGATTTGTTGAATGTAGTTTATGAATTTACAACCAAATACAAAACATAAAATGAAACATCATACTAATAATGATCATTAGTGCATGGAAGATAACAGTAATTGTGTAAGTGGAAAACTTAAGATAACAAATAAAGATTTAAATTCGAAACATTGTTATGTAAGCTGATGCAGTACGTCTATATGGTTTAGAGATTTTGTAAAATCATTAAGGATATGGATATTAGGAAAGTACTACTAAGACTAATCGATTTTAGTATGTTCATGAAAATATATTGGATTATATTGGGTTTTATTAATTAAATTTTTCTAGCAAAGCAGATAAACGGTCCATGGGATAGAGAAAACGTTCTTTTACGACATGAATTGGGTATAGTGATGCATAACTTTCTGTCCCCAGAGTGCTTTTCCTTTTCTAGAGGCGTATGTTATTCACTTTTCAGATTAAGGATATTTCATGGAAGGAATACTTCTTTTTGACAATATGAAAATCAAAAAAATAAATTTTTTCGCCTTCACCCATATTCGATATCTTTGTACTTCTATAACACAGCTCACCTCACATATAAGTTTACTGAAGTATAAATTATAATGCGATGATCAGAAATATTACATGCATGTTTTAGTTTAAATTAATCAGTTACGTCATATTATATTTCTAAATTTTTCGAGTGCATTAGACGC
>QOCX01000135.1:0-30041 GCA_005959815.1 Sarcophaga bullata | reverse complement strand
TGATGAGTATCGTTTTAAAAACGATAACATTTTTTTTTTTAGAGTAACACATAGGGGATGACCTCTGTTTATGCAGTGTATTGTGTTGCAATATCGGAAAGATAGTTTATAGGAAAATAGGATACGAAATCGTCGTAGTCTAGTAGGTAGTGTGTTGGCTTATTAGAGGAAAGGCCAAGGTTCGAATCCCCGGTCATAAATAAAAACGAAATATGAAAAATATTTCCTAGGCGACTTCCTCTCAGCAGATTTCTGGCAAAAACTCTAAGAGTAAATAAAATTGCCATGAAAAGTTTCTCAAAAATCTGTCGTTCGTTGTAGGTCCCGCCACTCATATATAAAATTAACACACACAAAATAAGTGGTGCGAGAAGCTTGGACGTAATCCTGACTGAAAGGTTGTAATGGCCAATTATGTATTATGTAGTTTATAGGAGAAAGGAAAAGAAAAAATTACTTTTTAGTAATAATTCTCACTTTATTTTTTCTATTATGAGCAGTCACATATAATGTCAGATAGACAATCGAACCCAAGGCTTTGGCGCTTGACGTTTAGCACACTACCAATTATCTTTATATTGTTTCCAAAATACGGGGAATATGATTTTTTGATGACGATTACGGTCATTAAGCGACTGCTGCAGAGATCATTCATAGAAAACACCTCGGATTGTAAGTACGTTCATAGGGATTTGGCAAAAACAGACTTGAATAAATGACAATTTATTCGCAGACAAATGTAGCTTCAACAAGATGGCCATTTTCCATTGCCAAAGTTAGGAAGTTCCTGGCTGAAAGACCCTATATATCTAAGAGAAATAAATTGAAAATTACATTTAACTTTATAAGCACTTTTTGCAATTGTTGCTTATATTTAGGCATAAAACCGTGAATTTCTTTGGTTGCATTGTATGAAAAAATATAAAAATTATCATGATAATGATATCGTATTCATTCGGCAGTTCCAATATTCTATCACTTTAAATTAATCGAAATTAAATACAATCTTTAACGATACTAACACTGCCAGTAAGCCCTCTAGTAGATATTAATCATCACTCATAATGAAAATTCCAAGAAATAGAAAAAACAAAATTATGACATCGTAGTACAATATTCGAAAACATTACATTGACTTGATGAGCTATAAAAGAAAACGCTTCAATTAATTTTTATGTTATAGCTTGTATTATAAAAATAAAAATATAAAAAATGAAAGATTTACAAACTTAATAAATATTTAATCACATTATCTTTTCGTTTAACTTTTTAAAATTTTTCCATTTGGTTGAATTCATATTCAATATTATTTCGTATTTCATACCTTAATGGCTCAACCTAAAGATTCAGAATCATTAGTCAGTGCAGTTGTTTGTTCATGTACGAGTTATTAACGTTGGCTTGTTGCTCATGTTCATTTATTTTTCTTTTCCGCCTAATCATGTTGTTAGTGTCTTAAATTAAAGGAAATTTTATATAATAATACTCAGTTTATATGTGTGTGTATGTACTTTATGGCCATATACTAGCAGGATTTTTCATATGACATAGACACTGTTATTAACTTTTTCATTTATCATATGAACTGTTTTTATACCATATACAGACACTGGCATTGATATAAACATACACGTATTTAGTAAATTTATCATTGCTGAAGTAATTAGAAATAAAATGAAAAGATGTAGTTACCCAAACATATTGCAATAAATTTCAAAAGATTTCTTTTCTAGATCGATATTTTCAAGAGAATTATTTGCGCAATTCGAATCATCATGATGAATATGTTTTAGGTCCAACTAAACAACAGTGATAGTGAAAACACACTAGAGTAACACTTTTGGAAAGGGGAGAATTAAACCTTCATATCTTGTTCAAGTTTATATGGTATAAGCTTTGATCGGGTAAACTTGGAAAATTTGTTTATTTTCCTTATTTTCTCAAGTTCATCATTCTTCGTTGGAAAATTTTTATTTAAAATTATACAATAAGTGCTAAAGTACAAATGGAGTCGCCGTAGTCTAGTAGGTAGTGTGTTGGCTATTAGACGAAAGGCCAGGGTTCGAATCCTCTGTCAGACATCAAAACGAAATATGAAAAAAAAAATTTCTTCGGCGGTTCCTCTCCAGCAGATTTCTGGCAAAACTTGAGAGTAAATATAATTTCCAAGAAAAGTTTCTGAAAAATCTGTCGTTCGGAGTCGACTTTAAACTGTATGTCCGCCACTCATGTATAAAATTGAACACACACAACATAAGAGGTGTGAGAAGCGTAGGTGTAATCCTGACTGAAGGGTTGTAATGGTCAATTATGTATTATGTATGTATGCCTTAAAAGTACATTCTCTTGTGAAGATGTTGATTTTTTTTTCGATAAAAACAGACAAAATTACCGTAGTATATTATTTAAGAAGAGTGTTAACAGTCATCTCTTACTTTTCATAATACGAGATTTCGTAAATATTGAGCCGAATTTTGCCTAGTCGCCAAAGAAAACGAAAAATTGTCAAATTTTATGATTAACTAATATGCTCTAATATGGAACAATAGCTAAATAGAATAGAAATAAATTAAATAGAAAGTGTTGAAATAATCTTCATGATCTGCTTCTATCCAGCCAACCGGTTCAGTCCCAGAATAAATAAAAGGTGCGAATCCAGAACGATAATAATAACTCCTAACTCAAAATTATATATCCAGTCATAAACAATCGTTTGACGCACTTGGTTTATGTTTCTTACTTTATTTCCTTTAAAAGAACAAAAAACATTGATTTGTAAACTTGTTGCTGCTTTTTAGCTAGACTGTCTTATACCGCAGTTAATCAAAAAACTGTTTTTAATATGTGATATTCGAGGTTCTAATAAGTTTTTCGTTAACTTTTCTGTTTAAATTGAAAATTTTGTATCAAAAAATAAGTCACTAATTAGTGAAAAAAAAAATAAACTGCTTGGAAGTGGGTTTACAAAAGTGATTAAATGACAACGAAAAATAATTAATCGATAATCCAAAGCAAAAGAGATATTCTAATAGAAAAATTGTAGGTATGATAAGGTGTTATGAAAGAGTGATAAACGCTTGAAGCTCTAATGAAATAAAATTCGATAAGAAAAAATCAACAGAGGCCACTAAAAATTGTTCATCATATTGAGAAATTAACGTAAAAAACTTGATCGTCCTGTCACTAGGTCATCTGCAGACCGAGCTTTAAATGATGCCCCGTCGATGTGGTGTAATAAATAAAGTAAAATAAATAATAAAGTAAAATTCACAGCGGAACTTAGATTAATGATGAATCACTTTTTCACTACTGATAAGCGCTCATGTAATTCTGAGTATGAGTGAGTCACCAGTATTGAAATTAAACTACTCTGATTCATTTATACTCATTACAACATTGATTTATAAGTACATGTTGCAATGAGTATGAGCACAAAGTTGATATCGAACTCATAACATTCGTAATATGTTTGATTCATAGGCCTACTCATTCAGATTCCTAAATTTAGGAAAATACTTATAATACTCATAAATCATTCGAGTGATTAGAATACTTCATCAAAATTTACGGTCTTAGTTATTGTTGCATTTACAACAAAAGAAAAAAGACACACAAGCAACAAACACAGAGCAGTAAACACAGAACAGCAAACAGAGCAAACATACAACTTTCTAGTGAGTATTGTAGTGTTCGTACGCGATTCGTACTTATTTTGTGATTCTTGTATATGATGAGTCAGGGAGAGTAGAAATCAAAAACATCATGCGTAGGTTCAAGTATGAGTATGATGAGGACTTCAGACTTTGAATATGAATAGTATGAGTGTGATATTAAAATAAGTATGAATACGTATAACAGAAATTATGAGTATGATTCGAATCTACTCATTTCTTTGAATGCTCATTGCTGATCTCTGATTTGGACCAATTAAGTGTTGTGCCGTTCAAGTGAAATTTTGATGCGGAACAATTATCTCATGACATTAGGCTTCCTGTTTGCTTTATTATCACATAAAATAATTCGACATATTTAGAAGGTCTAGATCTTAGTAATAACATGACTAGAATTCTTAAGATCTTTATATCTTTTAATAACTTTACGTCGCTGAAAACGCTACTCTTAACAGAGGGGAATAGTTTTCTTCGAATAATTTTGATAAAGTTCGATAGCCCCGACCATAAATAGTCAATATTTGCTCATAAAACCTAGAAGTTTTTGCAAAAAATGTAAAAATTTTATGGATTAAAACGATACATATTGGATTCAGTAAAGATCATTTCGAAAGCGAAAAGAAAGTATTTAAGTTTTGAACACTATGAAGCTTTTAGAAAATAAGTTTTACTAATTAAGTCACCACAGCTGCATTTATGTGAAACATTACAAATATGTGTATATGAGTGTGTAAAGTAACGATTCTTTTTTCGTTGTAATGTTAGTGTATGACTGAGTTCGTTCGTTGATATTTATGTCAGTACGAGTATATGCATCTTTAATGCCTGCTGTTTAAAAATTTATGTAGTGGCACTAATTTTTGTATTTTTTTTTTAATAATCAACTAATCCTTCCAACTCAGTCAGTTAGTCCCAACCACACACATATATAGCTTTACAGCACCAATACAAAAATAATCATTCGTCTCTATGTGGTTGGCTTTATGTTGGCGCTTGTTTCTGCATTTTTACCGAATCGAATATAATTTGAGGGAGTTTTATGTGAGTGAATTCATTTCAGTTTCTTATTTCACTTGTGATTTCATCTTGCTTGTTAAAAAATTGTTGATATGGCACACACACGCGTGCAAGTAAACACTGTGCTTTACATTCATATATTAACACAGTTGGAACAGGTTTTCTTTGTTGTTGGTGTTGATTGCACGATGTGAACGGTAATCTGTGTTAAATTACTGGAAATTACTACCAACACTAAGTGTGTGATATGTGTATACAAACCTATACACAAACAAAACACTAACACATCCACACACATATTTTATACATCTTCTGGAGAACAAATACTTATACAAGGAATTGCTTGTGTATGAATTCAAACTTAATGCTGTGGTTTATATGGGGGAAATGAGTATCTTAAAGTCTATGCAAGTTGGTTTGTAGAAAATAAAACGACTGAGAGAGTTAATATTTGAAGTTTTACCTTTAACCTTTATATACGTACGAGAATGTGTATGTTTTTGTTTTGTTGTTTTTCTTTTATTTAAATACATATGTATGTGTATGTGTGTGGGTGTATGCCCAGCAGTCATTTTGTTATTGTTTTATGCAACATTACTTTTAATTTGTTTAAGAGATTTGTTTAACGCAATACCAAAGTTACCTCGAACAATGGAAATCTATAAGCAACACTTGCTATGTATTGGACAACTATTAGAATTTAGAAATCATGAACAATTTTATTTATATACTTCAACTGGTGGCATTAATTTATTAGGAGAACGAGAATAACTCAAAAGGAAAAATAATTTATTTTTAAATATTGCTATTCGGCATAACGAATTAAAATTAATTTCTCGATACAAAATGTTTGCAGGGTACATCTGTTTGTTTCAGTATGTGGATTCTTATGAATGTATAAACATTTTTCATTTTCTTTACAGTACTTCGATTGTGTAAGTGTATAAAAATAGTTCTTTGGGGGATTTAAGCAACTCTTAATTTTAGTTTTAGTACTGATTTAAGGCACAGTGGTAAGCTTCTATAGTTTTAAGGCACAAACAATAATTTGAAACAAATATTTTTCAATACTAAAAGATGTTCAATATCCTCAAGTTATAAACAATAAACTTGTTCGATACATATGTATATGTATGCAATTCGATTATATTATACATGTTGGTGGTAAATTTCTAAATCGAATTTCTATTGATAATACCATCAGCAGATAATAAATGTTCATTTGAGCATAACAGATCATTTCTTTAAATATATTTGGAGACAGTGAAATTCTCCTAATTCTTAATATTTCCCGGGGTTCGAGTCTAAGAACTTACACCACTACACCAACTGCCGTATTCAAAAGATAACTTATTCACGTTTCTCCCATATAAAATGTATAAATTCCATTAAATGAATTCGCAAAATGTAGAAAGTGAGAGCGATCACATTTATGGAACCTATGAGTCATTAATACATTCCGAAAAATTCAGGTATTGGATGGGAAATTGCCTTGCACAGCAATAGGCTTACAGGAGACATTTTAGGTATAACCTTTAAGGTTTGAAGGAATTAAAATAGATCGCGTGGTCGCCAGTACTACGACACCTCTACACAACAATTATAATAAAAAATAAATTAAAATTGAATGCACAATAGCACACAAGAAATCAATTGAAGCTTAATAAATAAAAATTAAAGATTTTCAGGGCAATCAAAATTTGTTTGGTTTTTCGCTACCTGGTGTCTTAAAATCAATAACAGTTGATGAAACAAATGCGTGTAAGAATAGTAAACTTGAGTTTAAAAAAAAATTCATGCGTTGCTATCTGTAACACCAACTTCGATCAATATCACCTCACGACTCAACCGATGTACAAGTGTGATTACAAAAAGATCCATCAGCAGCAGCATTTTCGAATTAATTTCCTATTATTTGGTAATGATGGCTTTATTATAATTCCCATATACAATAGCTCTTTACCTAAATAGAAGTTGATGAATAGCAGCAGCTGTTAGTAAATTTCATTCATTGCATAAATTTATTGTTCAATCAGTTCCTAAGTGCCTAACAGGATCCGGCGCAACGTATCACTGCCTGAAACCCAGAAAAGTGATCGATTGATGGTAAACGAACCGAATTTTCATCTGTGTTAAACCGTAAATATTACATGATATCAAGTTTGCCTCTCTGAAATGCCTGTTTTGAATTCGCACTTGAAGTGTGATTGCTCTCTATGCAAAAATCATGATTTTACTTTGTATATGAAATTTTTTTCTATTTCGGATTCCAACCTGGGTTCCAATCCCACTGGAGAAAAAGTTTGTTTGTTTGTATCATGGTTTTAGAATTTTAAATTAAATGACTTCTCCGTCTGTCCATCATCCATCTAAGAAGCTTCCGCATCCCCTGGTAATAGAAAAAGGATAACATAACAGCAAGGTTTGGCTGTGCCGTTATCTAGTGGGAAAAGTGCTTGTGGCCACGTGCTATCATGACGGGTAATGGAAAGAAATATGTGAAGACAATTCTTTTCAAAACCCCTTATTCATTAAACTTCCTCGTATAATAATAATTAACTTGTTGTTGTATCTTTGAAAATGGATGTTTTTTTTTTAAGTATTTCTAAAAACCTTGAAGATAGCAGCTTATATGTCGAAAGCAGTGGCGAGAGTTTAAACAATTATCCAATTAATGTTCGTGTATCACGCGGAAATGTGCTGGGCTCGACTCTGTGCTCAAGTTACACGCCAGTCATTCAGCAAAAAAATTCTGCCATAACAGAAATTTTTGCTGATGATATAATTACCAACTCTTCCTTAAGTAAAAGCTGCCGAGAAGTCTTCTCTTTTATATAGAAGGGAGTGTATTCAAGCTGTATAACGACTGGCTATGTATTGCATATGGCTAGCTTGAAATTTCGGGAATTTAGTTGATATGCTCCTAACACGCTGCCGTTTCTTTGATGGTAATCGAATTTAATGCCGATAGTTACAAGAGTTTAAAGTAGTGGTGGTAAGTGGTAAGGCATCTGAAATAAAACGAAATATTTCTTCGACAACTTCAACTCAGCAATATTTTGGCAAAAACTCTGAGAGCAAATAAAGTTATCGGGAAAAGTTTTTAAAAATTTCTCATACGGAATCCACTTTAAACTGTTGGTGCCGTTACTCATGGATAAAATTAAAACACATAATATGGGTGGTGTGAGAAACTAGATCATAATCCTGACTAAAGGGTTGTAATGACCAAAAAAACATTTCTTACATGCTTATTAACAGGGTTTTAACGATAAATACTTATCGCAATGAATTTCAAAATGACACAAAGTTGTCAATTAAAACGGTGGTCAAACAACGGATTTCACACACCAAATTTTTATATCGAGAACGAGTGAAGCATTTCGTTGTTGCTTTGCTCACGGGTCTAAGCCTAACAATTTAAGAAAAATTAATAAGTTTTCTGTATTTTCTATGCTGAAAAGCAAAATATGATGGTAATGTTGTGGAATTTTATTCATTTTTTTAAATTCACAGTTTAAGATATTACAGTTTAGTGTCAGTAAAGCCATTTGAAAGAAAAACACGTGTTATTGAAGACAAGGAATGATAGCATACTAGTTCAAAATTCTTTAAAACACCAGCCGTAGGGAGATGTGAATTACGTTATCCAATGGGCTCATTTGAATCTTCAATTTCATCATACTTGTTTGAAGAAGGACGATCTAGTATTAAGCATGACTTATAATACTTTTAACTACAAATGAAATGAATTGTTTTGTAAAACAAGAGAAAAAAAAATAATGTTTGTTCCACTGTACTCAAGTAAATAAACAACTAGAATTGAAATTTACATAAAGGCAGTTGGAATAACTGAATAAAATAGTAAAATTCTAAGTAAAGTACTTTAACGAATCGCCCATTTATACAAATGTCACTCGCATACATGTATGTATGCTACGTACGTATATACACGTAAACCATATGTAAATAGTAATGCAAACTAAAATATACATTCTTGTACTCTCCTTTCATATACTCATACTCATACTGAGCATAGGTTGAAGAGAATAAACGTAAAAAAACACAAACAATACAATTACTCGTTACCTCAGTTTTATTAACAAAGCACCATATACTCTCGTACACACATGCACACACTGCTACAATACATAATAATGATGGCGATGATTGCGGAGGTTGTTGTAATTCTTTCTATGAATACCTAGTTTAGGTAAGAATGTTTATAAGAGTAATGTATGTGGATGTGAATTTTTCGTTATTTAATTCTGGCTTATTCTATACATCCGTATGTATGCTTATGTGTATGTATGTACATATATTTGCTATATGTTGTCATTCTTTCCAAACAAAAAGCTGTAAGGTGATGTGGAAGCTTAGACAGCAAGAGGAGTAAGTAGACAATAACTGTTATAACAACAAAAAGGTAATGATTTTAGTCTTGTTGATTTTATGGTTCCTGTGTGAGTGTTATTTTGTTTTGTTTTTATTCAGAGTAGAGCAAAGAAGAGATGAGAAGAAAAGAGAAGAAGGAATTTAGAAAAAAACAAATGAAAATAAAAGGAGAAGAGGAAGAAAAAAAAAGAACAATTGCAATTGTTGCCGTTCCTTTTGTTATTTCCTTATATTCCTGGTAATTTAATAATAGATTTGATTAAGGAAATGCGAAATTCTATTAAAGCGTCAGTATTCTATCTGCTTCACCTCCTTGCTTTTGTTTGAGCAGAGGTTTTATTATTTTCATTTCATTTTATTCGTTTTTTTCTTTTATTTTTATTACAAGCAAATGCAAATTTTTTGTGTGAATTTAAAAAAAAATATTTTTTTATTTAATCCATAGGCTGGATATATATACATATGAATTCGTATGTATGTACATATGTACATACATGTGCTTATGTGCAACTAGCATATGATGTATTTGGTAAAGTGAATATTTGAGTTTATTACTGGTAATAGAATATTAAATAAGTCAATGCAAACTATAGAGATTGAATTTTTTTATACGAGAATAACAGAGTAAAAAAACAAGCGTATTCGGCTTAAACAAGAAAACTGATGATGATAACAAAAAATGTTAAATGCACAAATTTTTATAAAAAATATTTTGAATTTTAAACATAACCTACATGCATATGTATGTACATTTTATTTATTTAATAAATCCAGTCGAAGTTTATATTGTTTATTTTCCTCAGTCTTGGATTGGGTATGTGCAGTACGGTTTAAAGAAAGCTTTTCATCTAGAATTGAAAAATATTATAATTGTAGTCGCCGTAGTCTAGTAGGTAGTATGTTGGCTTGTTAGACTATAGGCCAGGATTCGTATCCCCGAATTGAAAAAAATATTTCTTTCGTCGTCTTTCTCTCAGCAGATTTCTGGCAAAACTCTGAAGTAAATAAAATTGCCATGAAACGTTCTCAAAAATCTTTCGTTCGGAGTCGTCTTTAAACTGTAGTCCTGCCACTCATGTATAAAATTAACACACACAACATAAGTGGCGTGAGAAGCTAGCCGTAAATCTGACTGAAGGGTTGTAACCTCCAATTATGTTACGTGTGTTATAATTGAATATATCACTATCTCCAAGCCATTGTTAACAGAAAAGGGAATTTTTCCACTGAAATCCAATTCACAGTCGAGACTATTAGATTATACGCTTTCAGTCGATGTTCATCCAACAGCATGTTAACAATTTTCCAAACCGTTAAAATACCCGCTGACACATTCAGACCGCGTGCCAGAGTCAAATGTGTAATCTTTTCGGAACAGTTAAGTAAATATTGGATATTTACTGTTAGGTAGACAGCAAGCATATCTCGATGTGAAAAGTTTTTAAATTAATTTAAATATGCATTCTTATGGGCAGGAACTAAATTGCCGACAAAGTTCCTATTTATTATGTCTAAGTGATTTCGTTTGATTTCACTGTAATGGTATTTTGCAGTAAATTTGTGTTTAAACACTTGAACATTGTTGATAACTGTAGAGGTCTAGCTCTAGTCCAAGACGAAAATATGATTCAAGCTAATACTAAATATACTCTCACCATATGACTGATATTCTCCAGAAGTCCTGAAAAAAAATAAAATACACTTTGAATATTCATCCCTCGTTAAGCTAATGCTAAATGTCACATTAACATGAGTAATTCAGTTCCTACCGGTACAGTGACTGCCAGAGGGGTCTAAGCTGAGCATGAAGTAATATCTTCCTCTACTCTTCATTAATTTCTGTTACTCTAGTTAAGGCGGCAAATAGAGACTAAGCTCAGTCTGTCTGTATGAGAGGCTATAAAATCTATCAGCACGCAGTACCCATAGAGAGTACATGGACTGATTCTGCCACAGCGCAGGATATATTAGTAACCAAAAAATAATTTTGTCTAACTGGGGTTAGAGGTATAACCCCGGTATATTCGATAAATGTGTACTTGTTCCAGCAAGTTTATAACAATTACCAAGTATGTCCCTGTGACCCAGAAACCATATGAGATTGACACAAATCTACTGCGAAATCAATCAAAGGAGACACGGCAGATGCAAACAAGAGATCTAATTGTTGCATACGTATCAGAGAGAAGAGAAATATTACTTGTAAGTTATTCTGTGCTTAAGATTAGTGCCACAGCACAAGTATGGTTCATGTTTTTCGAAGAAAATTTAACATCCTACCTTATTTTTATGTTTAGAATCGTCAGCATATTTTATCTGACCCTCGGTGATAACAATATTAGGGGACCAGACTTTTTTGCTTGAAATTTTTGTGTAAAATACCTTGTCAATATTAGCTTGAGACAAGATATGTTAATTTAATTCAAGTATAGAAGAGTTGCCACTGAAAATAATGAGTCATTAAGTCACATATGAGTCATTAAGTGGGCTAAGTTGTTTGGCAAGTAACATACAGTGAGCGTCAAAAGAAACTGCACACTAAAGATAAAATTCTAACAATCACCAAACTCAACTTTTACCACATAAGGAGAGTGATTGAAAAAATCTGACAATATTTCGAAATTTTTTGTAATTTTTTTTGTTTAAATTTTAAAAACTGGCAATGAAACAATTTTAAAATTAAAAACAATGGTAATTTATTAAAGTATATAAAAATTTTTTAATGTACAGTGTCTTTTGACATTGTTGACGGAAGTCAAATAAGCATTACGAAAAGGGTTCTTATAGGCATAGTGCGCAACGCAACTGTAACCTGTATCGCAAGAGATCTCTTCAAGGAATTTGCAATTTTTAGCGTAATGCTGTTGGAAGACTACTCCATAAAAAAGATAAGCTTCGATAACCATCAAAAAGTTCTAGCATACTTACCAATCCGAAGTTTGTTCCAATTGTCCTACAACAGCAGCAGCTGACTTAAACTGTTTCACTAGCCCTTTTACCTATGTTGCGACTCTCGGATAAACTAAGTCTGAACCACTATTATCTATTATTTCTAGATAACATAAATGTAGAAAACTTTACAATTCATTGCTCCAATCGAATAAAACGTTTAGGAAAAAGTGACTTCGCAGGAGTGTTTGTATACAAATAGCAGACACCGCAATGGCCATGTCTTCACCATAAGCAAGGAATTTATTACCTGAGAGTTCCAATCGCGTAAAAGCATGTTGAACACAAGTTTGCAACAAAGTGACACTACACCCTGCAGACTAACTCTATTTATTATCTTCTGGTCCCTTGATCCCTCAACGGATCAAGAAATCATTCTGGAATTAAGGTATAAAAGGTATGAAAACAATAAACAGACATTTAATCGATTTGCAATTTCTTTCATGCTGTTTCTAACAGAATCGAAACAATTCGATATTTTTTTTATTCATCAACATCGATTAAATCGAAGTTAAAAACTTAATACATGTGCATAGGGAAACAAATGTTATTGAAGTTTTTATTAAAAACAATTCAGTTGAATGAAATAGTGAAGTGGACTTGCATTGGTGTAGCCATTGAAATGAGAACATTTATATGGTAGTGGATATCAGATCCATGGAGTTTATGGTTACGTTAATTTATCAGTGAGTCTAAGCTTAATCTGAAAAACTTATTTATCTCTTAGACAGAAACTGTAAACTCCATGACTAGAATGAGTAATAAGGGTGAAAGGAATATTTTTATAGTAGTAGATGGGTTAATGACCTACAATGGATCAGAAACGAGAGTTACTGAACCCAAATTAAAATTTTTATAAAAGTCGTTCCTTTTTCCGGGACCAACACTATGGCAAACAGTGAATTGGGAAACAGTGAGTTGGATTGCCGTAAACAGAAACGAAAGAGATGATAGTGTGCAACAACTTTATGTTGAAATATTGTATTTTTTATGACCACTGTAAAATCCTTCATTCTAGAATTTCCACTTTCTTTATCTACAATAATTAAAACTGGGCAATCAATTAACAATCACAAAGACACGGAGTCTCTGATTGGAATCGAATCTTTAACACTCGTAGTTTAGCAGGCTACGAATCAGGCCACCAGGCTACCCTTTGAAAATATAAATCTTAGCTAATCTAGCTTATGAATTTTATCTTATGCTTAAGCATCCAAAATTTTTATTACTAAATTTTAATGATGTCGTACAAAATAAAATAATGATGTCCTATAATGCTCGCTCATTTCTTTTCATTAAATTCCTGTTTGTGAAATTATGGCAATAAAACATGAAATGCCTTTTAATTTTATTCAAATTACAAATACATTTGTCGGTAAAGATTTCATTCAAAATTCTTTCCATTATTTGTTTGCATGTTTCCCACACAGTTCTGCCATGAGTATGACGACTTTTTTTTCCCTTTTTTTTTTTGTAAATTAAAGCAAAATTAACGAATTTTCCCCATTCTTCATATGTGAGGAGGGCATATTTTGTTGTATGAAATTTGGCTTTTATATGTAAATTAGCTAGAAAAAGCATAACATTTATGGCTCTTTGACGTTTTTCTTCTTTAATAAAATATTTTGTTCTGTTCGAGAATGTTTTCAAAAGAATTTTTTTCCTTCTCCACACTCTCTTTAAATTTGTATATGAAAAGTGAATGTAGAATTGGTATTTGGCGGATTTGTGTAATAAATGCTCGAGTTTATGGTGTAAAATAAAATATTTTTTGTGTATGTGTGTGTGTGAATATATAAGTTATTGCCATCATGTCTATGTAGTCGTACTTACATCGTATGTTTTTCAATTATGAATTCATATTGTGTTCATTTGTGTTCATAATCTAATCAAGAGAAGTGTAATTGTTAAGTCAGTCCGTTTGTTACATTATTTGTATGAATTTTATGCGTTAACTAGCTAAGCTTGTGCTCCTATTTTAGTGTATTAAGGCCGAGACATATAGAATCCATTGAAAAATCATACCTTGACGTATGGATTAATGAAATTAGTTGCAACAAAAATAATTGTATTCATTGTGTGAATTTTTACAAAGTATTGTAATGCTTTATTAAGTATCGGCTTCATTTGTGCCAACGTTTTTAAGCAGAAATTTCCAATTTAAGATCATCTTAAATTTTTTTATGTTCAATTATGTTTTTTTTTTTAAATTGTTCTTGCTTCCATGACAATTTGACAACGGACACACTATCTGATAGTAAAAGTCGAAATGACCTTAACCTGAGAATTTTGGATATGCAGCAAAACACTCGGCATTTTCATCACTGACTTCATTTCTGAATGTATATTCATGGTTTTTTGTAATTTTACTCCTTTCCAATAATCCGCAAGTGGAAGACTATTTCAGTAAAATAGTTTTCTAATAACATTCTTCGTTCATTAGGTGTGATAGAGAATTATCGCTTAACTGAAAGAATTTTGGTTGCAAGTTTATAGATGTCAACAATGCCTATTAAATGCTTCTTTTGTGTTCAGAATTACAAAATTTTTCCAATTTTTTGTACTTCCAGTTAAGGCTTATCTGTATCTCAATTAATATATACATACCAAACGAAAGAATGTGATAATACGAGGTTCAATTTTCTCATATGTTGACCTAATCTGCGTATAGTTCAAATTGGGCATTAGTTTTACTCTAGATGATGGTCAAAGCGTTCTGAAGTTGCTGCTGTGAAGAAAATTTTCTTTTCCAAATATTTAATTTTCTATTCTATCCGGGTTTTTATGAAAATCTTGATTTTTTCTTTTCATTTTCAGTGTACTAACGGATTAGGTTTTGTGCGCATAAGGAGAACAGAGACAAAATAATTTCTTCATTTTTAAGAGCTCTGATGTTCTTAGTGACACATTTTGTTCTTTATTGACATATATACATACATACATACGTCCTTTCAGTCAGGATTACGACCTAGCTTCTCACACCATTTATATTGTGTGTGTTAATTTTAATACATGAGTTGCGGGACCTACAGTTTAAAGTCCACTCTGAACGATAGATTTTTTTGAGAAACTTTTCATGGCAATTTTATTTACTCGCAGAGTTTTTGCCAGAAATCTGTTGAGAGGAAGTCGCCGTTTTTGATGTCTGACTGGGGATTGACATATATAAGTACAAGACGCAAGACGTTTTGTGGTTAACGTTGTCTTTGAGCACATTTTATAATTTATTCATTGTTGATTAACGTATAGTCACCGTATCCTAGTAGGTAGTCTGTTGGTTTATTAGACGCGAGGCCACTCGAACATATCCAACAAAACGCAGAAGTTCGGCATAAATTTTGAGGCTAAAGTAAAGTTGGCAAGAAAAGTTTCTCAAAAATCTGTCGTTTGAAGTTGCCTTTAAACTGTAAGTACCACCACTTCTGGGTAAAATTGACACACACACAACATATGCGGTATGAAAAGCTAGGTCGTAATTCTGACCGAAGGGTTGTAATGGCCAGTTACGTATGAATGTATGTATAATTAACATAAATTTTAACTTTTTATTTATTTTAAAGGGAAGTTTATCACAATACAGAGCTTTTTAGAGGCAGTAATGCTAAATGCATTTAATTCCTGACTCGACTTAGACTATGGAACACATTAGCACATCTAGGCTGAATATAATTTTATTTTAGAAATCTTATTACAGAATTTTGGTCTAAAGATCAGGTAGTTCGTAGTGCCACCCTTGAGATTTATATTGATGGCCTAAAAATTCTGGAAATAGTAAGCTATGATATATTTATTAAGGATTTTGATATTTAATTTTCCTATACGCTGCTTTCGGCGTGATGTAATCATCCTTAAAAATATCTTAGCTCTGGTAGCTATGGTGAGATTTTGTCCCTAACAAAAGCCAACTCAACGACCGTCTTAGGAAATTTGGTATCATTCAAAGGTAATATTTATGCGAATTTCAGAGCATAGGGATTACATCGTAAGATAATAATGCTAATGAAGTGGCTGGGGCCGGTACCGAACTTACATTTTCCGACTTGTAACAGGGCACTGATGTTCCGATTGCTTATGTTAAATTAGATTTTACTGGGGGACTTTATATCGTTGGCAGCAGCAGGGTGCGTGTACTACTACTGGACTTACGTACAGAGGTTTTCCATCATTAAAACGGCCCCTACGTTCTATTGTAATATTTACAGGCGAATGTTCTGTTGGATGGCATGCTTGCTTACTTCGTATTCTATAAGAGTTGTGGTCTAAGAATGAGGAAGAGACTATCTTTCACCTAATGTGTAAATGCCCTTACCTTTCTTAACCTTTCATTTTGTGTCATCCTTCACTAAACACTTCAATTGAAAAATTTATTCTGTAGTCGGGTCGTCAATATCAACGAAGATTCGGAACCTAACTTACCTAAGGTGTTTTTATCTTTGTCCATCTATTAGATCAAGCAATAAAAATATCATATAACGCTTGGTTCAGATAAGCGCGATTGCACTGTAGGAGTATATAATCATACGTGTGTAGGGTATAATAATATTTTGCCTTAGCCAACTAAGCATATGTATTTATAAAAAGACACGTATTCGCATGTATGTATGTATGTATGTACATATACATATATTTTTTAGAGTAAATTTGTGTATATGTGTGCATAATTATATGCTAATTTATGATTTGTATACTTTTTTTCTCGCTTTTTCTTTGTTTTTTTTGTTTGTTTGCGATTTTAATGAATATTTTATATCTCTGTGTACGAGTACATAAAACATCTTTTTGGTACTAATATTGTTATTACGAGCATTTTGCCCAATAAACATGGCTGGTAATTTTTGTAATAATGACTGTGTATCTTTGACACAATTTAATGTTATTTTCTTTACAGTAATTCGCTAATAAAGGAATTATAGTCGCTATTTGTCTTTAAGGGTAATAAGTTTGCTTATTGGGTTCTTAAATTTATACGATTCATATACTTTCGCACTTAAGTGACTATATGTAGAGAATTAAGTACTTTCGTACTTAAAATTATGTTACACTGTGACTTTTTTATTTCGTTAATATTTAATTACACTCCATTGTACGATACAAAAGATATGCCTCCTAATTTTAATACGTTTGAACACTTTATTCGAAAATAAATGTGCGTTTAATCTCAGCTTGGAGATATGAAATTAACACCAAGAATATCAACACAGCCTGTTTTGTGCGAAACGAATAAGTCGCCGTAGTCTAGTAGGTAGTGGTTGGCTTATTAGACGAAAGGCCAGGGTTCGAATCCCCGATCAGACATCAAAAAACGAAATATGGAAGCAAAAATATTTCTTCGGCGGCTTCCTCTCAGCAGATTTCTGTCAAAAACTCTGACAGTAAATAAAATCGCCATGAAAAGTTTCTCGAAAATCTGTCGTTTGGAGCACAACTTTAAACTGTAGGTCCTGCCACTCATGTATAAAATTAACACACACAACATAAGTGGCGTGAGAAGCTAGGCCGTAATCCTGACTGAATGGCCAATTATGTACGTATGATTTAGCCTAGCTAAATCCCTTTAGGTCTACCTTACTACAAATAATTGCGAACAATTCGAAAATTATACGGATTGTAATGGTTTTTGCATGGAGTTCCTGAATTTTACAAATTTTCTTGATGTACAAACTCGTGACATATTGTAGTACGGATAATGAATCTGTTTTGGATTAAATGTTCTCTCCAACCATCTATTTCTGATATTGAGCGGTAGCACGCTATAAAATAACTAAAGAAAGTATGCCAGGATATTGATGGAGTAGAGAACCAGAGAATTCAGATCAAATGACGGTACGCACCAGACTTCAATAACAGCGTGCTGTTTGTCACAATGCATAACCCCTATCTTCTTATTATAGACTTTTTAGGTTTCAGTACCAAATTTTTCCGGCTAAGCATGTGACTGATTTACTGTAGTAGGTGTTGGGATAACAAGGTTGGCATTTATTCTTGCATAAAAACAACGCCTCCTGGGTTGTTGTTTCGGATGTAGTGTAGAGGAGTTTCGTTTACCGATTCGCACTCAAATTCCCATGCTGCCTGACATTTATGTGATTTTCGTTGTTGTCCTTAGCTTCTTTAACAGACTAAGGGCCATTATTCCGAAAGTTGGGTTTAATTAAATGTAGCTTTAGCTAAAGAGAACTGTAAAGTTGCCTTTAATTTATTTTCGTTATTACAACCTACAATTAAAATGAAGTTAACCTTTACAAAAATATGACAATGCTAGTGCAATATAGATAACTTTCGGTACTTTAAAAAAGTTCTTTGAAAAAGTAAGGGCAATGACGTGCTTTCTTATTTGTTATGTTTATTTTTTGTATTATTGCCATATTGAAAATATAGTATTTAATATGGCAAGTTCTAAGATAAAGTGAACTTTAAATGTTAAAGGTAGAATGATCTTTCCTCTAGCTTAACGCTCACTTCTACCTTATTGGGTACTCATAATAATGGAGAACAATTTATCTGCTTTTCCAGTTAACGGCAAGTTGTAATAAGAGCTCTAATTAGAAAAGCAGTTTAGTTAAGCCACAATTACATTGAGGACAACCCTATATAAAAGTCGTCTCTTACCTTGGTGCTTATGGGAAAGTCTTGCATATATTTACTACTTATCCGTAGAATAACTTTAGTGTTATTGTCAAGAACAACACACATATTTTTATAAGAACTGGTTGCATGGGCGCTAGCTTCAGAAAACTGAATTATACTGAATCAATGTTAAGATCACGTACTTTTTCTCTCTCGCTCTCTCTTTCGCTCTCTCTTTCTTTCTTTTTCTCAATTTTAATTTTATATTAAGTTGTTTCCCTTGAAATTTTCTTATCTTATGGGTTTTTTTAGAGACTAATAGTTAACCAAGTTTACTCTGAGACGCAGAACAGAATATGTAGCTGCTGTAGAGGCAAGCATTTAAGAAGATTCGTTGCCACTATTCTAAAGGGTCAAGGGTTATGGCTTTCAACAAAATTTTACAGAATGATCTCGACTTCAAGATTCAATTTGTAAAGCCAAGCGTAATACTTATGCGCCTTCAATGGCCAGAATGCTACTTTCAATGATGAATGGTATAAAAGGGAATGATTAGATTTTTTTTAGCCTCAATTAGCATTGTGTGCTGAATCATTCTTGAGAGCGGACGCTTCCACTTTGAACAGCACCATCGGCGCAATCATTGCTTTACGTTGCGTTTCATTGCATCCATCGGTGCAGCCTTCCATCTGTGAAATTATATAATAGTGTGATATAATTCAAAAATTAATTTAATTTAATTTATCTACTTATTATTAATATAATAAAATTATTTTTTTTATAAATATAATTAATTAATTCGAAAAAAACAGATATTATTTCAAACGGAATTTTACAAATCTGTGCAATTGCAAAGTCTGATCACATGATCTGATCGTTGCTGAATAGCACTCTAGCGACGTGAAAGTCTACACGTATGGATGCCAATCAAACGCGGCGTATCTTTAAATAGGGTAGCAAGGCAATCTACTTTCACTATTATTCAGATACGTGAATATGTAGTCATTATTTGCAACGCTATTACATACTATCAGGGATAATATGTAGTTAAACATGCATTAAACAGATGTAATCTGTTTGGTCTATGAGCAATTCAGAATCAGCCTTCGCTACGACATGCTTGATTGGTTTTCCTTGTAATCTCACTGGCACTCGTACTACTTATTTAAAAGTGAAAGCTGCAGTGATTTAGATCTTTTAAGACTTCAATTTAGAACTTTGGCTATTTTATAGAACTTGGAAGTGCTTATTGGATAGAATCTTTCTTGATAGACTTGTCATGCAAGTGTAAACATACAGTGACCGCCACTGTACACTAAGGATAAAATTCGAACAATAACCCAGTGTGAACAAATTCACATAACCCAAACCCTGACTTCCGATTACAATAACAACATTAACATCCCTAACAAATAATGACAATACTACCAACACACATCAACATACACAATACATATCAACATACACACGTTAGTCAACATCTCTAACACGATTGTTTAGATCAGGGATAGCACATTTCATAGCACAATAGTGTAGAGTGAATTCACACACATTGCTTACACTCTTTTATTTAGTCGAAGAAACTGTGGCGAGTGAACATATTGGCTATGACATTTGCTTCAGGTGTACACTCAAAAAATATTTTAAGTAGTAAATATTTTTAAAATACTTTTCTTAAAATCCAATGTCTTATAATATCTTGTCTGCACAATTGTGCAGAGATAATTCACACACATTGCTTATGGGCCTCTTTTACTTAGTCGTCGAAAAGACTGCGGCAAGTGAACATATTGGCGGATACTATGCATTTGTTTTAGGTTTACACTCAAAAAATATTTTAAATATTAAATATTTTAAAATGGGTTTCCTAAAATCCAATCTTATATATTCTTAAATGACATTTTAAGACATCTAATGATAACGAAAGGGAACAGCTCTTTTGTAGATATAAAGCAATTTTTTTTTTGAAAAATGAAAAGGTTTGTTATTAGCAGATGAAGAAATTTATGAACCAAAAGTTGCTCCCACCAAATATTTGAAAAAGTCCACTAATTTTCAAGGCAAAGATGTATAACTTTATGCATCTTGATGAAATGAAAATCAAAATAGCGCATATTACTAACACTTTTCTTTGACTGTAAATAAAAAAATTCTCTCAATTTATTTTCTCTCTCTTACTTACTAATGCATGACCAAAAAATTGTTGGTAGTCCCTGGTTTAGAGCCTTGTAGATCAGTGAACTGTCGATCCTCAAACCACACTAAACATAAAACCCGGTGAACTAACTTACTTATATGAAGTGAATTAAAGACATTTAAATATTTTAAATAAATTATAATAATAGAACTGAAATTGTAAAAACAATATATTTGTAACAATTCAATTTAAATGTTGTGAACTAAAAACATATATTGTAGAACAAACAAACCATACATAAATACGTTTTATAACGTTTTAATAAACAAACATCAAAACTAACTTACATTTATTTAAATATCTTTATTTAAATACATATATATAGACAATTAACACCAAGGAGGTTCCCTTATTACCTTTTATACACATACTAAGCCTCACCGTATAACCCGTATATTCACCACCTAACTGACCTTTGTTACGCAATTAGTTAGCGTAATCTATTAGCGGATTCATTACTAATACCAATGAAGGGAAGCTATGTTATTACCTTACAAATCTTACGTCAATGAAACTGAACTCTTTATTACACAAACTAATCGAAACAATTATTTGCTGAGTAAATAATAAATTTATAACCCTTAGCTTCACCTTGACTTTCCACTAAAATTCCATTTTAATGTCACAAGACATTAATAATGTGTTTTTAATAACAGTATACATACGTACATATTATTTGTTAGTGGAACGGTTAAACCTACAGAAACATATAATTTCATTGTGTTAATATTCATTATTCATTTCAATAGAGACCTCAAACAATTTCTTAATTAAAAACGAAAATGAATTGCAAAAATCTAGAAAAAAAAAAGAATTTCTTAGTAAAAGACAAATCCAGGGATCTATTATTGCTATTGCTTTTGTTAGCAGCAGTACAAAAGAAATATGTTGTCCTAGGACCAACAGAAAACTATGTCGATTGATGAAAAAAACAAAAAAACGCATTTTATCAAATAACCTTGAAATGTTTGATGACCTTCTGTGGATTGTGGAACTAGTGTGATGTAAACTAACAGTTAAGTTAAGGCGCCAAGAGCAAAATTTTGAAAAATTTGAATTAACAGACTGCTGAATAGCATATCCTTCAAGTACCCAGACAAATGGATAAAATCAACTTTCATAGTCTATTAAATTGTTCTAAATGCTCTTTACAGTAGCATTTTTCTCTTTGGGAACAGTTTCTTTTTGCTGAAGAGAAACAAAAGACTAAATTGCTCTCTATTCAGCATATATGACTCGTTTCTTATGCGCAAACACTTGGAAAATTTCTTTTCTATACAAAATTGAAATGTGAAAAACTTGTTCTAAAGTTCATGGCTATATACGTTTATACGTTTAAAGTACTTTTAGCTGGTGTTCGTGTATTCACAGAGTGGCATCGTTTTAGTATTAAATAAAGTATTTAAGGCATAGTACATACACAATTAAAGCCATGAAATATTTATGGGAATATTTTTATACGTAAATTCAAAGAAGAAACGAAATTTAATACCTTATAATCTACCTTAAATAAGCGAGAAAAAAAAATAAAATAAAATAATCATTAATTTTAAAGTTCTCAGGCTTTTTTTTTTGTTTTCTTTCTTGCTATGTAATATTTTAAGTGCTTTTCTTTCTCTCCTCTCTAAATTAATTTTTAAAGAGAAATTTTCTTTTTATTTTTTTTTCATAAATTTCTAATGAAAATTAAATTAAATTTCTGAGAACAATGAAAAACAATGAAAAAAAAAATTAAATAAATTTTTTCTGGTTATTTTCGTGCGCAAAACTAAAAACACAGTTTTGTTGGCATTGACAGTTCGTTATGAAATTGACAGGAAACCACTGGTAACTGGTACCAGAGAGTACCACATTATCATATTAGAATTTTCTTTCTTTTGGTTTAATACACATTGTTATAATACACATACACTGTATAGGTATGTCTAACATCTTTCTATACATTTTGGAATTGGAACAACCACTTTATTTAAAGAATTTTTTGTCTATGGAATTAACAACTTTTCATATACACTGGCTTTAAGTGCCATCTGCGCTATAGGCTAAGGCTAATTAATCAGACTTTATGAAACGACTGAATTATTTATCTTTTTTTTTGGAATTGTTGATTTGAACTTACAATTTTACAAGTTTTAATTTGCCTATTATTAAAACTAGAATTATAAGACTTTTATACATGATTGCTAGAACATAATTTCCAAATCAACAGTGGCATAAGATTTAAAATTTACAGCAAAAAGAAAAAAAAAAAAAAAAAACAAAAAAAAAAAAAAAAAAAAAAAAAAAAAAAAAAAAAAAAAAAAAAAAAAAAAAAAAAAAAAAAAAAAAAAAAAAAAAAAAAAAAAAAAAAAAAAAAAAAAAAAAAAAAAAAAAAAAAAAAAAAAAAAAAAAAAAAAAAAAAAAAAAAAAAAAAGAAAAAAAAAAAAAAAAAAAAAAAAAAAGAAAAAAAAAAAAAAAAAAAAAAAAAAAAAAAAAAAAAATGCTCAGAAATCTATATTAATTCTAAACATAATTAGGCTTTAATCGATTAGGACGTCTCTGGTTTAAATCTTAAATAGAACACAAAGATATTTCACAAACAGTTCAAAAGTACAAGAATTTTTTTTTTTGGATTTTGTTAAAAAGTTGGTAAGATTCAGGTCACTTACAAAAATGGTCACTGCGAATTATGAAAAAAATGAAAAATAAAGGGTATGAAAAAATCTTTTTTCTCGATTTTCACATATCTTTTATTCTTAATACCACTGACGTTCTTAAAAAAGCCATTCATTTAATCCGTTATTTGCTTTAAAATATAACATTTGTCACATACACCATACCACACTTATAATTAGAAAGTTAAGCCTTGAACAACATAAGAACAGAAAAGGTCAAAGGGAAATTGCAAAAATAACAGTAAAAAGAATAGGAGGAATTTGAAAAATGAAAGTTGAGTTAAAAATAAGCAAAAAACTGTTTGAAAAGCTTTTAACGTAACTTGAAGAACGTAGGACCGTCACGTAGAATAAGAGACACTTATTTGTGAGACATAACTTCAAAACATTTTGACACAAGCTATTGATGAAGTCGAAATAATACCGAAAGAATAAATTTAATGGCAGCATAGCTTGTGAGAATCAATTTGTAAACAAAAGAATGGAAAAGATTCGATTGTAATTTATTCATTGCTGCTTTGGTTAAAAATTTTTCCTTTTGGAAAACGAAACCAAATACAATATTTTAGGTTAACAATATTTGACTTAAACCCGATCAGGAGACTAACCGGAGACATTTGCGCCCTAATGATATATATGGTAAATGGCACCTAATTGTATCAAGTACTTGTCCACTTTCTGATGTCGTTAACTTCATGATCCTAAGCATACAGCTGGAGTTCTTAGTAGATTGCTGTTGAACAATTTTCCTTGAGTTATTAAAATTCAACCTACCCGCAAATATTTGATCACCATTGAAATTTGTGGCAAAAATTGCCAAATTTACAAAAGAAACAGCAAACTAATTCTAACGAACACGACTGGAAATGCGCACCTTTTGTTCAGAGCGGAATACATTAAGAGCCGCAAACTGAACCTGTACACCATTTTAAAAACTGCTCATCAAGCAACGGCTATCCAAACTAATTATTGCAAACCTTTTCCATTCATTCCTTACGTTTATTTAAGTAGAATTTTTTCTATTGGACGTTTTGGCCATTACCAGTCACCCTTGTCAGTCAGCTGATTACGATCTACGCGCTTTCTCAACACCAACTTTATGTGTTGTGTGTCAATTTATACATGAATGGGGCGACTTATCAGTTCTAAAGTCGACTCCGAACGACAGCTATTTTGAGAAACCTCATCGTGGCAATTATTCTACTCGCAAGTTTTGCCAGAAATCTGCGAACATGAAAGAAGCCGCCGGAAGAAATTTTTTTTCATCATTCGTCTCTTGAGTACTGATGGGGACTGTTTGACTCACATTTTAAATCAAATTAACTAACTGACTCAACCTAAACTTTTAGATTGAATAAAGCTTTCTTAGTTTAAGTCCTAAATGGTCAATTAGATTCATTCACATACATAAGGATCGTTGAAACATATAAATTGTTTCTTGGTATGCATTAAATAAAGTTTATTTGAAATACTCGTAATAATTTTGGCTCGCAATTGGGTTAGCGTTCATCAATCATATGGAAGTTTTTGAAAAAAAAATGAAACCACATTTCTAAGGTCTTCAAGTTAAATCTTGCATTTGAATATTCAGTTTTGTATTGTTTCTAGCATGTATGACTTATTTTAGATAAATTAAGTGAGTGCATATTTATACGGTCTATACTAAATGGAATATGTTTGGAGCAAAATTTAATTTAATTTAATTCAATATTTTTTGATTTTGGTTACTAGTTCACATATTTAAGTAATTTGACATTGAAATTGGCATTTCCTTTAAATTGAATTAACATAACTTACTAAGCGGTTTAAGTATAATCGAAATTTTAATAATTGCTAAAATAAAACTCTAGAAATGTTTAACAATAAATAACAGTGAATCATCATTTAAGTTTGATTGTCTTTCTTTTTGACAAATTTTTTTTGGTATTTTATTTTGGTTATTTCAGTTAAAAAGCTTACAATTCTGTATCATACTTTCCTAAATTATAAAGTTTTGTTCTAATGATTCTTATTATGCCATATAACTAACGCAAGTTCTGTGATAAAGTATTCCTTGCGTTGTGGTAAATCAATAAAAAATACAACTCTGAACTTGTAAATAGAATTTCATTTGAATATGTGAACAATGCAGTGGAAACAATATGACTTTTGAATGTGAAAAGGTTCGTTATTTTAAGCTTTAAAGTGCGTTACAAGAAACGATTTCTGGTTTTTCCTTTCTTTTTAAGAATGGTCATCATAAGATGTGTCTTAGTCAGTATGCATGTTTTTATTTTAAAATAAAAACTAATTTTTTGTTTTAAATAGAGATAACAAAAAGCATTTGTTCGATCAAGTATAGAATAAAATATCTGTCAAATGGGCGCCGCTGCTTTGATGGCTGCGTTAAATCGCACGATCTCAGTGGCCAGTTACTATTCTTCCGATAACTTATTCCGCAAATTGTTGGAAGAATAAATCGATTACAGCATGCGCCGGAGCGCTAGTGGCACTGTCTTGCTAAGACCACATGTCATTCAGAGCTATGCCATCCGTCATCATGTAACGAATGATGTTCGTGGTTACTGGAATTTTAGTTTCATCTTTAAAAAATAAGACCCATTTACTGTGTTTGACTAAAATTCGCACCAATCATGCACACAAAAGCGCTTCTTAAAGAAGATCAGTTAAAAATAAAAAATTAGCATTGACTTTATATTTTTATTTTATTTATTCCATTACCTACTGAACAAATTGACTGTCATTTCCATAGTCTAGTTTGAGCTGAATTTTGTATGTTTAAAAGTGAAGGTCTTTTGTCCAATTTCGCCACATAGTGCTTCGTGAATTTAAACGGTCTTGAGAATAATGCTCTCGTTCACAGAAGAAATGTCCAGAACTCTCCAGTTTCTTCAAATAAATTTTTTTTAGCACTTTTCAAAGTTTGCGACTGCTCTCAGTATACCATAACTTTGCAAATTTTTGTAAATAAGTTTTCACAATTAATATGATGAGTTAAGTTGTTCTTTAGTAAACTGCTCTATTTTCAATGATCGGAATAACCAAGTTGGACATACATATTTCAGGATTGCCTCTTAAAGAAAAAGAAGCTACTAAAATTTAAAGTGTGCTCTTTAATTGAGATATTCTTTAAATATTTACTTGGGTGTCCAGTTAGTCTAATTAGTAGCGTGCTAGACTATTATCGTGAGGATCGTAGGTTCAATTCCTAACAGAGGCTCTGGTCTGCTAAACTGCACCAACCATAAGGTCTATGTTACTTAGCTTGTTAGAATTATATATTGTTATGAAAATAGAAATGGTGTAACATCGTTTAACATTAAAATGTTAAACAACATCAGTATAACGAAAAAGGGATAAACAAGTAAACCAACAAGCAACAACAGCACTGCAGGAACAAACGTAAGAAGCCTACACTAACAACAAACAAGTAATTACGCAAGAATGTAAACAATATGTTTACATTCATAGAATTCTCGAGAATGCGAAGACCCAAACCTTTACCTGCGAGAAAATTCATCAGACTGGTTACGTTGCTATATAAAAGCAAAGCGAAGCATGCAAAGTCGGAGTAGAAATTCAGTCAGTCCCGTGTGAAAACGCGTTGCGTATGAAGTAAGTAATCATGGTTCGACGATCTTCGTTACAAAGATCTACAGAACAATTGTGTAGTAATTGTTATTGTTTATCGCAAAGGGCATACACAAAGGAATAACAAATAAAGCAATTGTTTTTGTTAAAACAGTTGTGAACAGTGGCACACAAAAGTTGTGCAAATAACAAAGAATTTAATTAAAACTGATGACAAATTTATTTTTATTTTTATTTACAATCTACGAGCTCATATTTCAAACGTTTTTAAAAGGTAAAAACGTAACAATATAATTTGTAATTAGATTGTAATAAATAAATAAATACTTACTGAAAATCATTTTAGTTTTTTTTAAGCCAACACCTTCTAGACTACGGCGACTTCCAAAATCCTTTTTTGTACAAATTATTACAGAATTAAAAAAAAAAATAGAAATTATGCTGATGTCGGCTAATGTGGATCGAGGATATATTCAGAGCGATGTGACTTTTATTTATTTATGAATTCAATTGTGTATTGTTCATAATCATGTGGTTGTGATGTCATTGTGTTGATGAAACTAATGATGATGTATCTCATATCAAGTAACATTAAAATTTTCATTTTCATAACAGAAGTTGTAAATAAAATATTCAGTGTACCATGTACGACGATATCCATGTAAATTTCATGTTCCTTTTATGTGAATGTGTGTAAATTATGCTATTTTAACAAAAATATAGTTTTTCCCTTCACCACTTACATTTGTTTTTGTAATTTCTGTTTTGTTTTTAGTTTTCGGTAAAGTAATAGGAAACAAATTTTTCAAACAGAAGTTTGTTGTTTCATTACAGTGTTAGACGATGTTAGTCTAAGAAGTGAGAAGCAAAGGACCCTGTTATATAGAAAAACTTTAAACATCAATACGAACTACAAACTATTATGGTTGTGCTATAAACGAGTTCAGTTTTAATATAACCATTCCTTAAATTTTGCTTTTTTTGTGCTATTTTAAGTACAATTTTATTTTATTTTAGCAACCATTTGCTTTCAACTGGATTTTGTACGTATTTCTATAAGTGGGGGAAAGAGGGTATTAAAAATTATGCATTTATGTATGTGGGTGTACGTTGCCACTACATTCATATTAGTTTTATGGCAGTAAAAAAAAAGAAAAAAGAAAAAAAACTCATGTTGCTGTTGTTTGTGGTAAAAAGTTGGTGTATTTAAAAACTAATTTATAAAATTTTTTCTTTCGTTCCTTCCTTATGTTTTTCGCAGTCGTTGCTATGGTTTTTATTTCTGCCAAATGGCTAGATTTGGCTTATTGAAGAAACCCCCACAGTACACATACAGCACAAACAGCAAACCGGATGTTTGGTAATCATTTTTTATGTTGTATTTGTTGTTTTCAGGAAAACTAATTGCTCCATGCATTCGAAATATTTTATAAACGAAAAATTAAGAGAAAAATGTATTCCTTTCGTCCTGGGTAATTTTCCTTTTTTGGAATTTATTACAGTGTTTAGCGAAAAATATGATTTTTTTTTTGTGTTTAATTACGAAATACTTAAACAACATGGACAGTTTTATTTATTTAATGTCCAGAAAGACTACATTTACAGTTACAATGAATGTTATTCACTGTGTTTTATGATGTTATTTTCGTTCATCTTGTATGTATGGTTAGAACTAATTCTGTGGGCGAGTCAGAGGAGGAGTAGATAAATGATTTTGGTAAATAGAATTTCATAAGCATAAAACGCAATATGTTTAGACATAATAGATAGATTTTTTAATTTGAAATAAAATTTATTTTTGAATACGAAATTTCCTAACAATCAAGTGATATTTCACAATGGAACAAGCCAGATCAACCTTCGCAATATAAAAACTATCATAATGATATAATTTTGCAAAGACTTGATATACAACTTGTAGGCAATAGCACAGTTATGTGTGATGTGTGTGTGATAATGTGAAAGATTAATAAATTTAGTTCCGATAAGCAATATTTCGCAGTGGAATAGCAGGGTAGTGTTTAGGGTCTTCAGACGTTGCGCCACGGTTCAAAAAAATAAAATAAAATTAACTTCTTCGAGCGACTTATTTCTCAGCAGATTTCTGGCATAAAGGCTAAGGAGTAAATAACATTTCAATGAAAAAATTATCAAAATTCTGTGGTTCAAGAGCCAACTTCGAACTAATTTTAAAAACTATACTCGTATGAAATGTTTCGATTTTAAGAGACAATTGTTATTAAACAACGGTTATTGTATTTATTTCGTATCTAGCCCCTAGGACGAAACAACCTAGTAGTAATAAAAAGTCTTAACATGAACGTATGCAAAAAAATTTTCTTAAATTCTAGGATATTTTGAGAATTATTCATCTTGTTCCATCTACCTTTGTTGGAGTGTATATTTTCTTCTTAAACATTTCAAATGTAAATTGTGGTTGCTTTCCAGTAAAATTGTATTGTGGTAGTTTTTCTTCTAATCGTTAGAATACCGTTTTTCGTTGGTCGACATCGATTAAATGGAAATTTCGATTACGATATATTACTTCGCTTGTATTTGAAGAAGGTTGATTATCGTCCCTCACCGTTAGCCATATAGTATATCATATGTAAAATAACGACTAGTAATATGCATGTTCATATGCATTACAAACTCATTCCTGCATATAGCTATCAAGAGAACACATTGTGTCCTAGCGTCAGTTCCCAGGAATATTAAAATCCAATAATTCCTTTTTACAGAGCTCGGGTTTATTTTCCATATGTTTACAAAGTCGTTGTTATATACTTCACTGAAGCTACTTTTGATTTCGTTAATCAATTTGTTTTACAGAGTATGTTTACAGAGTATTAGTCCATTGGATGTTGTTTTAACGATAAGGTTGTTATATGAGCGAACAGACTGACTGCATATGCAACACCTTGGTGTAGCGTACTGTTTATGTAGTTAAACAGACGCTGCAATTGCCTATTAATCCAACCGCTACTTGGCAGAGGTGAG
>QOCX01000134.1:363896-449046 GCA_005959815.1 Sarcophaga bullata | reverse complement strand
AACTTCTTTTGCCAACAATGCTGATGATTTATTAAGATTCATTACAAAACTTTATTTGTTTCTTCTCCTCTCCTCTCTCCTCTCTTCTCCTCTTTTCTCTTTCTTTTTAAATGCTTCAATCACTTGCAAGACATCATCTCATACAGTCAGTAACAACTGAAAAACAAACACGTGAAAAAAAGAACAATCAGAACCCTTTTTTTATTAGGTTTCCAACACCGTTATGGATCGACAACAACAACAACAATAACAGAACTAGAATAAGAATAACTGACGTATGTACATAATAATATTACATGTTGCTGGCCGGCCGGCCTTCCTGTCTTGAATCACTAGCTGGTTTTGTTTTTCATTCTTTCCTTCTTCTTGCTTTTTTTTTATTTCGTAATCATGGCTCATGTCACTTTAAAGATGTTTAACCTGTTAATTTCGAAAATATAATTTCTTTCACTCACACTTTAATAACTTTGGCGCAGCCATCTCTGTCTTGCATTGATTTCTTTAAGACGCCTTTGTTTAGAACTCAAAGTATTGAAACCCTCTATATAGAGGAACTAAATTTGAAAGAAAACAAACGTTTGAAAGCATACGTTGAAAGGCGCCAAAAG
This sequence comes from Sarcophaga bullata, assembly GCA_005959815.1. Classification (NCBI taxonomy): domain Eukaryota; kingdom Metazoa; phylum Arthropoda; class Insecta; order Diptera; family Sarcophagidae; genus Sarcophaga; species Sarcophaga bullata. Next base: position 448,438 of record QOCX01000134.1, on the reverse strand, counting down.
TAAACCTGAAATATTCCAGTGTGACAATAACTCTTATGAAACATTATGACCGCAACTAATATAGGCGTAAGCATTAAAAACTGACTTCCACAGCTTATTGAGAAATTTTTTTTTCTTTCGATCGGTGAAGAGCATATATCAGGAATAAGTTAAACAAATATAAAAAAAAAGATTTTTTCAATAATTTTTTTTTATGATTTCGATAGAAAAGAATAAAAAAAAAAAAATTTTTCGAACTTCCATGGAAATGTCATGCTATGCCTCTTCTTGAGGAGGACTAAGTCTTAACACGTAAAGTTCATTACCACTGCACTCAGCACAACAATATTCTCACAGTGGTTGTTTGTTTTTAGAGCATTGTATGTGGCAACCCTATTATTCCAGAACATGTTGCGGCTGGAAATTTTTTTTAATAGAAGTGAAACATATAAACATGACTTATATGAATAATTGGTCATTACAACCCTTTAGTCAGGATTACAACCTAGCTTCTCTCACACCGCACATGTTGTTAACTTTCTCCATGAGAGGTAGGACTTACGACTTCTTACAACAGATTTTTTGATAGAAACTTTTCGTACGAGTTTTTTTCATATATTCTCAGATCTTTTGCCAGAAGACTGCTGAGAGGAAGCTTTTGAGAGAAATTTTCTTCAATGTTTCATTTTGTTGGAGATGTCTAAGCTAGGGTTTGAACCACGGACTAGTATTTAATAATATAATTATCTAATGGTAGGAAATATTTATGTACATATGTACATACATACATACGTGCATCCATACAACCCTTCAGTCAGAATTACGGCCTACCTTCTTACACCATTTATATTGTGTGAGTTAATTTTATACATCAGTAGCGGGACCTACAGTTTAAATTCGATTCCGAAAGACAGATTTTTGAGAAACTTTTCATGGCAATTTTTTATTTACTCTCAAAGTTTTTGCTAGAAATCTGCTGAGAAGAAATCGCTGAAGAAATATTTTTTCATATTTCGTTTTGAATGTCTGACTTGGTGTTTAAATCCGTGGCCTTTAGCGCTAATAAGCCAACATGCTACCTACTAGACTACTTCCACTTGATCCACTATAATTTTCTTTCTATAATTTGTCTACGAATTCTTTGTATAGTAAAATTTTCAAGCTACCCCCATATTGTTCACATTTAACAATCCAATATTGATTTCCAGCTCTTTCGTTTTCGGATAGTCGTCTGCATATTTCTTCTATCGATTTGCTTAACGATTGTCCAGTCCAATCCATCCAAATTTAAGTTTACATTACGTCGTTTAAGCAATCTACTTCAATTTTTGTTCGTAATTCCTTAAAGCGGTTATTTTACGGATTTATCTTAAGAACGGGTTAACAGAGACTCTTAAGTTTGAAACCAGTTTTAGTAACCGAAGCTATTTTGCATACCATAAAGAAGGAGATAACATATGCTAATTTGGCGTGCAATTTGTAGGTGAAAAAGTGATTAACCTTCATTTTTCCGGCGATTTAATCACATCAAAATTGCAGGTTTTTATTAAATTAGATTTCCTTTTCGAGTTAACTTTGGCTTTAAGAAGCCTGTATGTGTAACGGAGAAACCTCGGTTTTTGAGCATATTGGACATAAGCATGCAATAATTCCTCTTTGAATTCAATCTTAACATATTTAAATGGCGTTACAAATGCGTCACTTTATCAAGCTCTTAAATGTGATATTATATAGCATGGAACTGGGCAAAAAGATTAGCCTCTGATTAGCTGATGATCCTCTAAAACCTAAGCGATAAGATTTGATGCTCCTTTGATAAGATGACATTTTCTCTTTTGACCAAAATTGGCAGGTGGTGTCTGCCTATGGTGATATAAGGCTGATTACCGATATCTATTATTGGTGTTCAAGCGAGTAGTAGACTGTAATGTCCCGAATTTTTTGACTTTATAAAATTATAGGCTATGGATTACACATTAAACTTATAAATTTTATTTTTTATTATTCATTTAATTTGATCCCTAATTAATTAATTTTTTTTTCTTTCTTTGCAGGTAAATATTTGAACAAATTTTTATTAATTTTATAAAAATTAAATTCATTTTTTGTGGTAAGTTTTGAGCAAACTTTGTTAAATTAAATACTTTATCATTCTATTATAATGCTCCTGACACAAGGAATTTGATCAAAAATAGGCAGTGGATTACTATTTCTATGGCGTTATTCGATAGATTTGGCTTCCTGAGAATTCTTAACTGAATGGGTAAAATTTGTAAATGGTTTATCCTTCGAAAACATATCACTGACTGTATTTGTTAGGTATTGGATTTGAACGGCTTTCATTGTTAGTTTAGTATACTACTATCGGAAACGCTTTCCGTTTTAGTTTAAAAATTTTTTCTGCCTAACGTTTCGTTTGTGTTGTAGAACTGAGAATCTTACAAAAACTTTTGAAGAAATTCTCTACTAACAAAGGTATATAGTTGGAGTCTAACGATTTCCAAATTTGGCAGATTTTGTGGCAAAGTCCAGAATAATAGAGTTGCCATAAACCATTGGAAAACTGAGAATCTCACAAAAACTTGAGGGAGAAATTCTCTACTAACAATCTATATCGTTGGGTCTAACGATTTCCAAATTTGACAGATTCTGTGGCAAAGTCTAGAATTGCCATCTGCCTTTGTCAAACTGTGAATCTCAAAACTTTGCGCAGAAATTTTCTACTAACAAATCTATATCGATGTCCAATTTTGGGAGATTCTGTGGCAGGTTCTGGAATACTAGAGTTGCCATCTACCATTTGCAAACTGAGAATTTCATAAAAATTTTGCAAAGAAATTCTCTACTAACAAATCTATATCATTGGAGTCTAAAAATTTTCAATCTTGCCAGGTTCTAGAACAATAGGGTTGCCATAGACATTTGTCCAAAAGTAAAGCCTTTTGTGAAGGTTTATTTGTTTGACGCACTGGGTGGAGTAGCGAATAATTTTCCTGAATGTATTCATTTTTAAAAACTTGAAGCAATTTGTGGCCAAGTTAATGTGTTTTCAAAGTATCCTTTGAAAGTAGCAACAACTGAGATTCCTTTATATTTCTGTACACGGCAAGCTTTCATTTAGTTGTTTTGCTCCTTATCAAAATCTTGTCTGGGCCACTTGTCGAACATTTTGTTTATTTTATTCCTTCGATTATATATCAGGTACAACTCCTTAATAGCTTCATTCTGGAATATCTAAGCAGTAAAAACTCTCCATACTCTACGAACTCGAAGGAAACATATTTCTTCCATTGCAAAACCGTGGAAATTCCGCGTTATCATTAATAAGCATGCCGTTGTTGTTAATTATTCCATGGATTTTGATAGTGCCACGCCCATTAATTTATTTTGTTAAGGTTTTTATGCCAATCTCAGTAAACGAATGCTAATATGTAGGGGAACCCTTTTGTTATGGCTTTTACTGTACCATTCTTTTACAAAAAGAATCTCCATATGCATGCAAGCTTCTGCCTGCTCTGCACAATATCCACACTTTTATTTCTGTTTTAATTTTAAAACCCATATTCAGGCTGAAGTTGGTTTTTTCGTTCTTTTAATTTCATCTGCAGCACAGCTTCATGAACATCTGAGTTGTGATTCACATTTTGGTTTGGGTACAATATTCTTGTTATTTTTTTTCTTGTTTCTCAATTCTTTCTGTGTTTGTTCGCCCTGTGGAAGAAGATATTTTGCAAATGGAATGGCAAAGACGCTGTTATTATGCCGTGTGGTTGATTTTATTTTGTTTTTTTTTTATTTTAATTTGATTTGATTTCTTTTTTCTTTCTTCTTCTTTAATTTTATAGCGCGTCCTTCATCCGTTTTCTGAGTGGTCTCTTCCTGCAGTGGGTACTCGTTTGCCTGGTTTGGTCATAAAGATTTTTATCTTCGTTTTTCGATCTCATATTCTCCGTTCTCTGTGACTCGGTCCTGGCTCGCTTTTGTAGTCTTGGGTTACTTATCACAAACCGATTACAACAAACATCTACGTTTTTACTGTCATCTTCGCTTCATTTGTACTGTTTGTTGGTCGTACGGTGTACCACACAGATGAAGAAGATCCAAAGAATCAGCAAACCAACAAAGAAATCGTAATTTGCGTCTCGCTTCTCTTCTCTCTCTTTCTCTCTCCCTTATCTTGGTTTCTTTTTGCCATTTATTTCGTTTTCCTTCTTCTTTCTTATTGTCGTTTTATTCGTTTATTTTTATTTTCCTGAGATCTGTTGATCTTTTCTTCTTCAACATCTTCAATCTTTCTCTGCTGACCTCTTGTGACAACTTTTTTTTATTTTTTGAATGGTTTCGCTTTGAACTGAGCAATTAAAAACAAAATTCTCGCATTTTACAAGAAGATCCGTTTACAGTCAGCAATTGTGTTTCCAAACAGTTGTTAAAAAGCCGTGGATTTTTTCTTTTAGGGCTGATCATCCTCTTAGTAATCCAAGGCGTTCTTCATCTGGTCTTCTAACATGGCTACATGATTTCATTGCAGATCTTTATTCCGTGTGTTTTATTGTAAGTTTATGGGGATGATATCAAGCCTCAAGTATCACATTATTTGTCTTACAAAGCTTGCTTCGTGTTACTTGCTTCGTTTACTAATACAGTGTCGTTGCCATTAAAGCATACATTTCGATATGCTTGAAGGCAGGATGAATTAACTGTGAGGAATTGCGAAGTCTAGTAAGTTGTTTTTGTGGTAGTATTACACGAGAGCCCGTGGTTTAGACCCTAGCTTAGACACCTCGAACAAAACGGAATGCGAAAAGAAAGTATTTCTTTCGGCGACTTCCCCTCTGAAGCCTTATGGTAAAATGCTCTGTGAGTAAAATAAAATTGACAAGAAAAGTTCCTCAATAATCTGTCTTTCGATGTCTACTTCAACTACAATTGGTCATTACAACCTTTAGTCAGGGATGCGACCAAGCTTCTTACAGCATCCAAGTTATGTGGGGTCATTATATCCACGAGTTGTGGAAAGCTACATTTTTGAAAAACTCTCATGCCAATTTTATTTATTCTCGGAGTTTTTGTCAGAAAAAGCCGGCGGAAGAGATATTTTCTTCATATTTCGTCTTGTTCGAAAGGCGGAGCTGGGTTTTGAATCACGGTCTCACGTTTAATCGGGTAATACACTACCCACTAGACTTTGCTGACTTCAGGGAAATGCTCCCAAAAACTTGCAATTGTCATGCTACGCTTGTCTGTCGTGTAGAAAATATATCTTCGGTATCGATTGATGATCAGTGGCTCCCATTTAATGGCTGTTATTGTATCATAACCAAACATCGGCGCCAATTTCTCCTGGGGGCCAAACATCTTTGGCTTTTCACACACATAGGACACGAACATCAACAATGTTCGTTAGAAAGAGCGTAAAATTGCATTCAGTTGCTTGTTGCTTTTTTCAGCTTTCAATTATACACCCAAAAAAATATCACAGTAGGATTCACTATTTTCCAATGAGATTCACTAATAACAATGAGAAATAATCTCCATTTTTGAAAGAATATTTATCAAGTTAAATACGCAGTCTTTAGGGATTTGGCACTGTACATTTTTTCTATATTTTCCACTACATATACGTATTATTAGGTTATACTTGAAAATATGACTAACATTTTTCCTCTGGGTTATACATATGCCTCTCTCAAATACACTACACTCACAAAGCGAAAGAAAAGCAAGAAAAGAAGGAAAGAGAGGGGGTAAAAATAAATTTAATTTTATTATTTAATAATAATCGTCGTGCATTTTTATAGTTTTTTATTGACAATTAACAATTACTAATGAAGTTTTAATCGAATCGTTTCGTCATTTGCAAGGAATTCAATTGGTAAACGATTTAAACGATTACCATTAAACTTTACATTTAAATTTGTTGACTTAAAAGAAAAAAAAATTGCCAACATTTTTAACTTCAATGTCTATAAATAAACAAAACAATTTCAATTCATTAAAATTTCTGATAAACAAATGGCCACACCACAATAATAACTTTTTTTTATTGAGAAATTACTCTTCACGCTTTCTATTTTCGATTGATTTTAATCGAATTGCTTATGTTTTATCACTAGATATGCCGTTGACTTTACTTAACTTTGTCTATTTTTTGCATTCACCTAACGAAATAATTGGTTTTTCAATGCTTTTTTTTTGTGAATTTCCCTTTTATTTTCATGTAATGCTGTTAAATAGCCATTAAAAAACGTTATCATAATATGCGGCTATGAGGCTCCTTGCCCCTATTCATTTCATGGCCTTCACTTGCAAAGGCAGTATTGAACGCGATAATTTAAAAAATCTTAAAATTATTTGATTTACTGATCAAGGATGCGCCTTAAAAAAAAAGCTAAGACCGACCTTTTTTGCTTATTGACAATGGGTTGTAGGCCATATAAGACCATTTTTCCTATCCACTTAAATTACGCTGCAAATTTCCCTTACTTCCGTATGTCAATGAATTTCAAATCTGCAATGATTCTTCTTTAATAAGTTCACTTTAAAGCGATAGGGCTTCAATTAATATCTTCGCGGTTAGACGCAAATCGATAGCGGTAGACGTTGAAAGTTTCTATATGTAGGGAATGGACAAAAATATTATCTGCCAGCTAGGTGATGTATGTGGCATCCCATCCTTGTAATTTCTGCTGACTGTGTCCAAAAAGCCTAGAATGGCATCTAAAAGAAATCCATACTGATTAGAAAACTTCGGCTATATCTTAATGAGATCACAGGTAGTTCTAATGTTACACTTACATGGGCAAATGATCATCCAAAAAATGTGTAAAACTTAGTAGTTGATGGACTAGCTAAGTCTGATATTTATAGACATTGGCGATCTATTTTTCTTCTTAGCAACTGCAGGCTGGATATTGTCGTTGGCACTGAAAATATTAAACAAAGAACCTTACTGTTTAGTACAGCAGCGGATCCGGTCGCTCTTTAATCAAAAGAGACTTCTACTTTACAGTGTAAGGGGTGATCGTCTTCTTGGAACTCAGAAGAGAAAACTAAACTGTTTCTGTAAGATTACTGCTTTGAGAAAAAAGTCTAATTGTAAGGAAAAAATCAGTAGCTGAAGACGATCGCCTTACAGAAACAGGCCCTAAAAGTCCTCTGTATCACAACTTTTGTAGAATCAGGAATGCCATCGTGCAGCAAATGTTCTTCTGTGTGTAGTTTTTGGATAATTCAACAGACATCGCATGTTGGAATAATGAAAATCCTTAAAATCTCAAAATGGGTTGTGCGTTAATAGGATTGTTGCTTAAAATTTTAGGATTTGGGTTTGAATTGACTATATTGTTAAAGCGATAGCTTATCCTCGGGTTAGAATTTATTTTATTGTATTCCTTAATAGAATATATTTTGCTGAGGACTGATACCACTTTTTCAAGGGTTATTTTCTTCATATCGTCATAATACATATCTTATTTGGTTGGTTAGTACAACCTTTTCATGAGAATTACAACCTAGCTTCTAGGATTTTAACGGGCAGATGAATTGTTTTTCATTATTATAAGTGGACAAATAAGATAGAAGTAAGCGTTAAGCTAAAGATAGGGAGGATCCCCCCCCAATAACTTTTAAAGTTAAGTTTATATTTGAACTTGCCATATTATATATTATTTTCAATATGGCAACTTCAAATTTAAACAGAGCATAAAAAAACGAAACCCCTCATTGCCACTGCGTTTTCATTAAGCAGTTTTATCGACTTTGAGCCGGAACTGCCATATTTTTGAAAAAGTTTGCTTTATTTTATCATTCGGTTGTAATAACAAAAAGAAATTGAAGATGACATTAAAGTTCACTTTAGCTAAAGTTACCTTTAACTAAACTCAACTTTAACGGGAAGTTACAATAATGGCCCTCAGAGTTTTTGCCAGTCGACAGATTACTGTGGGAAAGTCACCGAAGAAATTCTTTTTAATTTTTCGTATTCGTTTGAGATATGTAAACCTGAGGTTTGAGCCATGGTTCATGGCTTTCGTCTAATAAGCCAATACACTACCACTTATCGGTTCCAAGTAGCTAGTTTAGATCTCTTAGTACTATTTTGATTGCCCATTGTGCCTAATTTAAACTAATCTTGTGTCAGTGCTAAAAGCCAGAGAAATTGAAACTGATTTTTTTATTACTTTATTGAGCTCTTGTTTTAATAAAACGCAAATAGATATAAATTTTGTGGATCAATACCTCACTCTTAAACTATCGTTGCTCTTAAATTTCTTGGGTTATGTGATATTCTTCATGAAATTTCATATCACGCCTTCGTTTGAAAGAAATTCAATGGTTTTGGCGGGGAAAAAGTGAATTTATGGCAGTAATTTAAAGCAAGTGACATATTTTACTGTTATTTTTTAAATTTCTTGTTTTTGTTTTTGTATAACTATTTCCATTTCATTTAAAAATTATTGTTTATCTCGACTACGTTTACAATAAAACCAATTAAAAAACAAAAACAAAAAAAAAATACTGTCTCTAGTTTATGCCACCATATAACGATGTATTCAAAACAATACGGAAGTCTTGTAAAGAAACAAAACATACGGTTAAGGAGGTTGAAATGCTGCACAGTGGGGCGATATTGATGCATTTGTGCAAAAAATAGTAGATCATTAACATATGTAAACCATTGTTAAGGCATTATTTGGCTGAATTAAGTTTGAAATTCAAGCATTTTTTTTTCTCTTAAAAATCCTCTTTGGTGCCACTGTGTTGCAGTATTTGCAAATTGAATTGTATTTGTGGCAAAAGCAGCGTATCTATCATTTACCGAAGAAAAACCACAAATTTATGAAATTGTTGAAATGGTTGAATGAGATATTTTACGTGGTAATATCACTGAAATTAAAACATTACATGGATACACAAATATTTGCAAATGAAAGACTGTTAAATTAATTGACTTATTTTTTAAATTAATTTTATTTAATTTGTATGTTGATTTTAAACCATAAAATAATGTATGTTTGCTGTAATCATAACAATAAAAAAGAAATATTTTTTTTAAAGGGCAGTTACTCATGCCCCTATTTTTTTTATTTCTTTTTTTTTGTATTTTTATAACCAGTTTCGGCACAACGAAAACATGATAAAAAATGAGAGTGTATTTGTGGGAGGCATGTGTATAACCCAGAGGAAAATTGTTAGTAATATTTTCAAGCGTAACCTAATAATACATATGTATATGTAGTGGAAAATATAGAAAATATGTACAGCGCCAAATCCCTAAAGACTGCGTATTTAACTTGACAAATATTCCTTCAAAAATGGAAATCATTTCTCATTGTTATTAGTGAACCTCATTGGAAAATAGTGAATCCTACTGTGATATTTTTTTGGGTGTATAATTGAAAGCTGAAAAAAGCGACAAGCAACTGAATGAGTTTTACGCTCTTTTTACCGAACACTGTTGATGTTCGTGTCTTATGTGTGTGAAAAGCCGAAGATATTCGAACCCCGAGGGCGATTGGTGCCGATGTTTGGTTATGATACAATAACAGCCATTAAATGGGAGCCACTGATCATCAATCGATACCTAAGAGATATTTCCTACAAGACAGACAAGTCAGCAAAGTTTAGTAGGTAGTGTAAGCCCGTGGTTCAAAGCCCAGCTCAGGCATTTCGAACAAAACGAAATATGAAGAAAATATCTCTTATGCCAGCTTTTTCTGGCAAAAACTCCGAGAATAAATAAAATTGGCATTGAAGAGTTTTTCAAAAATATATCTTTCGAAGTCGACACTAAACAGTAAGTACCACTACTCGTAGATAAAATAACCCCACATAACTTTGATGGTGTAGGAAGCTTGGTCGCATCCCTTACTAAAGAGCTGTAATGACCAATTGTAGTTAAAGTAGACATGAACCTCCCTTCTTTAGAAGCTGACAAGCAATTGAATGCAATTTTACGCTCTTTTTAACGAGCGCTGTTGATTTTAGTGTCCTATGTGTGTAAAAAGCCGAAGATGTTGGTCCACCGTTGACTATTGATGCCGACGTTTGTTTATAACATATTTAGTCACCAGCCACCATCCCGTTATTGTTTCACCTTAATGCGTTGTTGATAAAACTTGTGACAACTAGGGGATATGATGTGACAGAGGAAGACTAAGTAAAAGCTCAACCATAAAACAGAGTTACACGATTACAATGCTAAAGTTGCCAAATGAACTCATAAATAAACGTTTTTGTACGATGATGACTTTTATGAAAAACAATTTTAAATTAAAAAACAAAAAAGAAAAATGATTTTTGTTGTTGTTAATTTGTATGTAAAAATATTGTAGAAAAGTAGAGAGCATAGCACTGAAAAAACCAACGCTAATCAACAGCTCTAGCCTCGACTGGCAATCCAATGAGAATATTAAAATTAATTATTGTGTGTGTTGATGCACATGTGTGTATGTAAACAAAAAAAATTAATTAAATTAAAAAAAAAAAAAAGAAAAACTAAATAATGAAGCCTCTGACTTACTCCATCCCGCTTTAAACTCCAAGGGGGTTTGTCAGTTTGTCCGGGTACCGCACTGCTATCACTTACAACCACCATGTAGAAATTCTGGCGAATTGAGTTCACAAATGCCACACAATTAAAGTAATTGTGGTATTACGCTTTGAATAAATAAAAAAATTTCCTTTTTTTTTCTTTCTTTCTTTCTTTCTATTCATTTTGTTTTAATTCATATTAGAAAAAAAACAAAATAAAGCGAAAAAAGAAATACGATTTCTTTAAAAACTTCAACTTTCATAGTGATTATGATCAATGGCTTTTTGTTTGTCTGATTGTTTGATGTGTTGATGATGAAAACAAAAAGATCATTGACTTTTTAATTATTTATTAAAAAAACAACAACAAAAAATAGTTTATACAGAAAGGAATTAAAACAAACCTATTTAGGTGAGCCGAATTATTCTTTCCTAAACAAAATCTCCTTAAGTAATTTTGCTCTTGATTTAATCATAAAAAAATCTGATTAATGATGACCGCACCGTCCGACCTTCATGGTCACTTAAATTTGATTTCGCCTAACTGCAATAACTTCTTTAGAGAGTTCAATCCTGCAGCAGCTCGTGTCAAGAGTTATTTTGGGTTAATTCGTGATGCAGACCACCCACAGAAGCCGGTTTTCCATTCTTTGTTCTTGTATGAGCTTTGTATTCGCAATCATGAACAATTATACTTAAGGGTCCATTATACAACTTGCCGTTAAGCTTGGGTTGAGTTAAAGATACCTTTACCTAAAGGCAACATAAAGTTACCTTTAACTTATTTTCACAGATAAAATAAAGTTAACATTTTCAAAAATATGGCAGTGTTGGAGCAATGCCGATAAAACTGTTCACTTAAACAAGTTTTTTTTTTAAATGCAGTGGCAACGACTGGCTTCTTTTTTTTCTTGTATTTGCTCATTTTGCTTATATTACAAGTTGCCATATTGAAAATAATGTATAATATGGCAAGTTCAGGCATTAACTTAACTTTAAAAGTTGCCGGTAGGATGATCCTTCTTTTACCTTAACGCTTACTTCTATCCTATTGGCCACTTATAATAACGAAAAATAATTTATCTGCCAGTTAAAATCTTCCCTTTAGTTAACGGCAAGTTGTAATAACGGCCCTAAATCTCTTTTGCTTCTAGTCCCTTATTTATCTGTTGCCTTTCGCAATGTCTTTGTTAGAATTTCTTTAAGTTAAGCAATGAATCAATTTTTCGCTACTCATAAGTACTCATGAAATTTTGAGTATGTGTGAGTCAACAGTATTGAAATTTAACTACTCTTTATTCATTCGTACTCACTACAACGTTGATTTATAATTACAAGTTGCAATGAGTATGAGTACAACGTTGACATCGAACTTATAACATTCGAAATATGTTTGATTCATACGCCTACTCATTCAGATTCATAAATGATTCGAGTAATTCTCTGGTCCATAGCCTTTAAATCTGTTAGAATCGCTAAAGTATTGCCAGCTCCGACGAGCTATACCGGCTTTAGATTTTTTGGTATGCTCCTATGTACCAAGAGTAATGTGAACAGAATATTAAAGTGTTCACCAATCGGAAGAAGTTGCCTTCCTAAGGAATAGAAATTTAAAGGTTTTAACGGCCAACCGGCTGTTGGCAAAGATATTTACCAAACTCGTTGAAAATGCAGCTCACCTTAGTAAGTCTACAGCTTCCTTTTTAGGGAGAATTAGTTGGATTAGTAAAAGTTGAAAATAGCCGGCAATCTTTTCGACTATAATGCCAATATTGTTCGTCCATGTCTTTCATCATTGCGTACAACTCTCAGCGTACTATCTAATCCACTTCCAACCCTCGGCAGCTTGTTTTAGCAAGTCTACCGTCTCCTTTACAGCAAGAATTTATGTCTGGTAAACACTGGAACTAGACGATAATCTTCTCGGTTTTAAAACCACTCCCACCCCTCGGGAATCGTCTCTATAACTTGGCAATGTCTGTAGATATTTCCCGTCCATTGTGAAATACTTTTCAAAAGAATTGCTGAGTTCGTTTCCATTATAAACTTACGGTTTAAATGGCCTAAGCGACCAGACTTGTTCATTTTGAGATAGAATGTTCCAATCTACCCAAAGTTATTCTCAGGCTGGCTGGAGTGATTTCATTCGGCTAGGAAGGTTTTAGAGACCAATATTGTCAACCTATACTACAGGTGCCAGACATGCTCTGAAAGTTACATTAAATACGAAATCTAATATAAGACCTGAGTCCTTCTCACTTAAAGGCCGTGAATCAAAACCCAGCTCGAAGAAAATGAACTACGAAAATATATTATTTTCTGGGCGCCTTCCCCTCAATATTTTTTTTTTTTTATACAATAAAATTGTTTATACAATAAAATTGTGATGAAAAGTTTCTCAAAAATCTGTTGTTCGAAGCGTACCACTATGGATAAAATTGAAACACACAACATGGGTGGCTTGAGAAGTAAGAAAGTTTGGAAGTATAAAAATCGTTGCTGCTATAAAAAGTCAGATATCTTATGTCAATTTAATTTAATTTGCTCGCTCGTTTCCAAAGGCATAAAGAAAAAGTCGTAATTAAATTCCGATTCCGCGTGTTGAAGTTCTCAACTCCAATATCCCTTCCTGCAGAGGTCTCTTCTGACACTTATGATATAAAGAGATGTAAAAGCTAGTGTCCACAAATACTGCTCCCTCTTTCCGCTTTATCATAATACATTTTCCTAGTTCCAACACAATGCACTGCATGAGTAGGGGCCATCCCCTGAGTGTTGGTCATAAAAATTTTTTTTCTTGTATTTACGAAGTCATTCGGATGGAAGCGAATTAAAGCGAGATAATCATGATATTTTTTCTTCCAATAATCTGCACTAACTTCAGTTTACTCTTGAGTAGGTTAATTGATCCTAGATCGAGAGGTCTTTGTTAGCTTGGAGTATATTTTTCTTTTTTATTTTTTTTTTTTTTCTATTTAGCAGAACTGGGTGCAGCAAAGTCAAAATTCCTTAACTGTGTTTCCTTCCTTAGGGCATTTTAAGAAAAAGAATATTTTTCTCATGTAACAAGCGGCCACCTGGTTTAAAAAAAAAAAAAAAAAAAAAAAAAAAAAAAAAAAAAAAAAAAAAAAACTCTGTGTGAGTTCCATACGATGCATTTGCAATTGGTGTTAAGCACTCAATGAATTTGCTGTTACACCCACAGAAAATTTTGGGTGGCACCAATTAATTATACAATATTTGCCCAAGGAAAGGTCAGTTTTTATCATCAATTCTTAGTTAAAAAAAAAAAAAAAAATTCGGAAAAATTCTAAGAAAACTGCAAATAATTTAAAGAACCACCTTAAAAAAAAGCATACAAAGAAACTACAACAGGCGTTTAAGATGACGGCAGCAGCATTAAATGGAAATTGCATGTCAAAATAATGTTGCAACTAGAAACGGGGGCGCGAGGAAGCTTTACGTCTAACGGAAATTGCTGTAAGAAAAGTTTTTTTTTCGGCTTTTTTTTTGTTTTTGTATTGAAAAACACCAGCTACAACAAAAAAAATAAAAAAAATAAAAATTAATATGATGTAAGAACATTCAGTTTTTTTTAACAGCCAGGCAGCTAGTGAAGCAACCTACCAGCCAGCCAGCCAGCCAGCCAACCCTAGCCTGGCTGCCACATTGAAAAATTGAAGGTGCGACCAAAAGTAGAAAAAAAATTGAAAAAAGAAAAACTGCTTTTTATTAAATTAAATGCTGCAAACACGTCAATATTGTGTACTTCTTTTATTTTTTTTTTTTGCAAAATTTTTTTGTTGTTGCAATTTTTTTTTTTGTGTGGAAAGCCAATGACCCACGCAACACTTTATTATAGAGTGTGTGGCACCTTACTGATGGTGCCTTAAAGTTGCTTCTTTTCTGCAAGTCTATGCTGTAATGTGTGTGGACAAAATAGGAAGTTTTGTTCTTTATGGCAACATCAGGTTTTGTTTTTGGAGACTAGCAGCTCGGCTAATAAATGTAGCAGAGCTAGGGAATTGTTCTTTTAAGGAAGTTTAAATTCCCTGCTTAAAAATTTTTTTTTCTTTTTTTTTTTTTTTCTTCTTTGCAGCTACGTTAAGTACAGAAAATTTTGAAAACATTTTTCAACTAAAAATTTTTCAACTGTTGAAAGGTCTGGGAATCGTTAATTCTTTTATTTTTTTTTATTTTTTTTTTTTTAAGAACTTTATGGTTGAAAGAATTTTGCAAAAAATTTAAAATAAATCCGCTATTTTTGCTCTGTTTTTTGTTTTTTTTGTTGTTGTTTGTTTTTTCTTTCTTTTGTCTGAAACAACTCCAGGTTGTGTTCGTTCATGTGTGAATGTGAAGTCAGCGTGTTGAAAATTGAAAATCACTTTTAACACGCAATATTTATTTATTTCTGCTGTTTCTTGTTGTTGTTGTTGTTGTTGTTGTTGCTATTTTCCTCTTTTTTTCTTAACAAGTTTTTTCCATTGCTTTTGTTGTTGTTGTTGTTGTTGTTGCCTTGCATATCTCTCTTGAAACTATCGGGCAAAGTGAATGTCTTTTTCAAATAAAAAAAAAAAAAAAACAAACGGTATTGAACAGCGAAAATGTTTGAAAAATTATTGAAGCAGAGACAAAACGAAATAATTACGCTCCAAAAAGAAAAAAAAAAAAATCAGTCTATACATGACTACTGGAGTTTTTGCAACCAAAAATAATTAACAAAGTAGGCCTTAATTAAGCCATAATTTGCTGAAATTATTTAAAGTTTAAATGACTCTATTTAAAGGGCATTGAGCCTTTGATGTACTCACATGACAAATGATAAATCTTAGGCATAAGAAAATCTGTTTCCTCTATGGAACACGATATGCTTTAAAAGTCTTGCCCACTTTGGTATCCCGAGGTTTATTTGAAGACCGATGCCGTGTATATACGAAGTGTATTTACGGCAGTTTCTTATTGGTCCACAGAGTGTGATGCCGTATTCATTTATTTGTTCACTTGCGTTTTCGCAAACGTTCACGACGACGTTAGGTCAGTTGCGCTATCGTCATTAGATGCAAAGCATTATGCAAGTATGCCGTCGCAAAAGGGGTTAATTTGACTGTCAAAGAAAAGTTTTTGAATTTTACGCTGAAGGGCATATTTACTGAGGAACTGATTGAACTCCTATACACACACATACATAATTGGCCATTACCACACTTCAGTCACGATTACGGCCTAGCTTCTCACACCACTTATGTTGAGTGTGTAAATTTTATACATGAGTGGCAGGACCTACAGTTTGAAGTCGACTCCGAACGACAGATTGTTTGAGAAACTTTTCATGGCAATTTTATTACTCTCAGAGTTTTTGCCAGAAATTTGCTGAGAGGAAGTCGCCAAAGAAATATTTTTAATGTTTTGTTTTTGATGTCTGACCGGGGATTCGAACCCTGGCCTTTCGTCTAATAAGCCAACACACTACCTACTATACTACGGCGACTTCGTTGTACTGTACGCCTTGCTCAAAAAATATCGCTGCTGTTGCAGAAATTTTCAAGAATAAATTGAATTTGTTGATTCCAGGACGTTCTGAGTAGTTAGACTTGATGGCGTATTATAGCAGTTAGATTTGCAACACTATTCAACTTAAGTTCAACTCATGCGGCAAATAAAGCCAGCTGACCATTGACCTACAATTAAGGCACGTGTAGGGAAAGAGTCGTTGCAGTCTAGTAGGTAGCGTGAGCTCAGACAGCTCAGCACGTTTCTGATAAAAACTCTGGGAAATAATTCAATTGCCTTGAAAACAGTTTCTCAAAAATCTATTAGTTCCGGTGGACTTTCTATTGTAATCGTGTATAAAATTAACACACACAACATAAGTGCTGTGTGAAACTAGGTGGTAATACTGATTGAAGGGCAGTAATGGGAAAGAGTGTAAAATTTCCTTGTGGAACGTCTTTGTATAAAAAAATTGATTATTTTTAGAACAGGAACTCTATTTGGATATTAATTTGCATACAGAGACATAGCCTATAATGCTGAAAGCTGTAGAAATGCGTTTATGTTTCCAAGTTCGGAGGGAGTTAAACAAAAACAAAACTGTACTTATATTAAATGTTATAAAATTTTAATTTATTACCCTTTTTTAGTTTAGCTTTTATAGGCTTATTTAGTCAGTCATAAGCAATTAAAATCAATTACCAATTTGAGATTGAAAAAAGCAATATTTGAGTGGGAACAGTACTTAATTCTTGTTTGGTACGCTCTAAAATTGCCAATGATGATTAATATATTTTGTTTAATAATGTTAATATTATTAGAATAAGATTTTGTATTTGTTTGACTTTAAGATTCTGAGATATTAGACCAGTTTAATTATTTATCTGCTGCAAAATATACATCCTTCTATTAACCATAGTTGAGCAATGTTTAAAAAGTTCAATATTTTTGCTTGAGGCTACGTTTTTTTTTTGCAGGTTTTTCTTTGGCTTAAGAATTGAAAATGGCGGAAAAAAAAGGCAACTACAATATATCTTTATGTATGTCTATTATAATTTGTGGGGTATTTTATCTCCGTTAGAGTACCAATGTCACTGAGACTTGCGTTTCCGCATAATTTCAAAAGGCGTGTAGAAAAATTCTTTTTTTTTTCGGGTTGTTTTTCTGTGTGTTTTTTTCTCTTTTTGTTAATTTTTAAACGAAATGAATGCTCGCAAACGCGTGTTAGCATGAATGTATGAATGTGGTACCAGCCGCTATAAACATAAGCAAAAAAATTTCTATAAAAAAAAAAAAAACAAAACTTACAAAAAGAAAAGAATTTACAACACAAACGTAATAAGCATTGTAATATTGTTGTGTATGGGCAGTATTTGGTAAAAATAATAATTGTTTGAATTATTATTGATTTCGGTTATTTGATAGTAGCCCATGGGACAAATGTTAACAAAAAGACACACACACACACACTCACACATACAATGTATATACTATATATACAATACTGGCCGATACATGGT
The DNA here is from genome assembly GCA_005959815.1 of Sarcophaga bullata. Taxonomy (NCBI): domain Eukaryota; kingdom Metazoa; phylum Arthropoda; class Insecta; order Diptera; family Sarcophagidae; genus Sarcophaga; species Sarcophaga bullata. Next base: position 430,913 of record QOCX01000134.1, on the reverse strand, counting down.
CTAAGATATACAATTATTGTATATGTGTAGAGTTTAACAAAGAAAATAAACATTTCTTACCAAAAGATCTTAAGCTCAACAAAAAGCCAAAAAAAAAAGGAAAAAATACAGAAAAAACACACTATAAGTTAAGAAATACCATGCAGCCGGTTAACATATGAAAAAAAATATAACTTGGTACTGTTAATAGTGTGGGCTGGTAACAAAAGCCTTTGAAAAAAAAAATATTTTTTTCTTCTATTTTTTTTTTTACAATTCGATGACGTTACTGTACTTTTGCTGTTATCTGGTCATAGAACTTCCTTAAATAACAATATCAATATGAAAATTTTTGTATTTGAAAAACTAAAAATAATGATTTAAGAAAGAAACAAACAAAGAAATATTCATAGTGACCATGTCTGTTTGGTATATTGTATATCTGTTGTCTTACACCATTTCCAATCTTTCTACTTATAAGTTCTGTACGTTTTTTATAATAAAATGAAAAATATTTCCTCATAAAGGGTTATCCATATTTAACACACGTTAAGCTAAGGCTTTGCCATCATGTACGAAACACAATTGCATAGGTTGCAGAAGTCGATCCTTTAACAATAGTTTTCAACAACTTTTTCGCCCGATTTGGGCTATAACTTAACTATAAGGAAAACTTAGTCATACGATCAATAAGCTCGAAGTAACAGAAAAAGGTTGTTTCATCTCAACAGACAAAAAAAAAAAAAAAAAAAAAAAAAAAAAAAAAAAAAAAAACCCTTAACGGAACGTCCAGACCACAATTGTCACAATGGTAATGGTTGACGACTGAAAAGTGAAGACAAAAAGTGTTGGAAAAAATTGAAATCCCTATCAGCATATATTCTTCATTATGAGTAGTCAAGCGGTATTAATTCCCATGTGAGTTGCAGTTTGTATGAATGAAGTTGCAAATTCGAGTACAAATTTTTCATAATAAAGGCGTAAAATCCGCTAGTGGTTGACAACGTCCTGACACATCGACAAATTCAGATTATCGACTCGCTTTGTCTAATAAAAATGAGAATTTTAGCATGGCGTGCATGATCACGAGTTACATAGGCTTAGATTTCAGCTCTTTCAGTTTCTGGAAATAGTTCATTAATCTTGACAACTCTTTGCGTAGTTAGACGATTATGATGACCATATCGCTCCATAATGTTTTCAAAATTTGAGTCAACGCTTTTGTAGTAAATTTTTACTTCTGTTACGTGTGCTTCGGTTGTTATGGCGTGCCATGGCAAACCTTCACATTTGAAATGAAAGATATTTATCAACTGACAGATATTTTTTATTAGATTGATAGTTTTAAAGCATTAAATCAGATCATGCAGGGAATTACATAAATGCCCTTAAAATTATTTAAATAGGCCATTGCAGTTGAGTTCCCCCTTTAGCTTGCATTATTTCGATTTCGAGAAAAGGATTGTTATATCCTGCCACATTTAAAAGCTTGCAAAAGTAATTCTCTAAGGAATGTAATTGAAATTGTCGAAGGTCTATATGACAATGCGAGTCAATGTATTCTACAAGACAAGAGAGTCAGTTGACTAATTGCCGCTAGAGCCGTAATAAGACAAGGTTGTTCTTGCTGTCAACGATAATCGTGCACTGCTGTTGGAATAGGATTAGAAGCTAAAAAGAGAAGGCCATTAAGATGGATAAGAAATTGATTTGGAAATTCATGAAGAGAATCTTGTAGTATTCTTTAATTTAGGAAACGATGCATTATATACGATCTATTGGTCCTGAGCAAATGAAGTATTTTAAGCCTGCATAAAATTTCTGCCTAATACAAAACTAGTCTTTAAGGCTGAAATATTAAATCAGCGAGTTTGTCTGATTCGTTCATAGTTAAACTATAAAAAATTAGTTGCCAAAATTCCGAAGCTCAGGAAAATAAGCAGCTTTTCATAACATCAAATGAAGTATAGAGAAATGGTCTAGTTGTAGTTTTATTGTGACTATTGTACTGTATATCTATAATTACTGATTGATATTGTTTATCTAATAAGTTAATAAGTCTAGACTTCCACAAGTTCTTCGTCTGAAGCCTATTGTTTCTCCTTACTACCGTTATTACAATTTTCGGCAAAAGTAATGCTGGGTGTAATGAAGACATTTTGGCACCGATGATCTATTATGAAGTCGCCGTAGTCTAGTAGGTAGTGTCTTTCTCTCAGCAAAAACTCTGAGAGTAAATAAAAATTGCCATGAAAAGTTTCTCAAAAATCTGTCGTTCGGATTCGACTTTAAACTGCAGGTCCCGCCACTAATGTATACAATTAACACACACAACTGAACACACTGAACACACTGACTGAAGGCTTGTCAATGGCCAATTATGTATGTATGATCTATTAACCATCTCTCAGTCAATTACATACTCCGTTTATCAGCTAAGCCGACCAGCTGCATTAATTATTAAGTGAAGAAACTCTTTAGGATTTTTTTCTTAACATAAAAGAAACTCCCCAAGTATTGGAAACTTTTCGTGTATACTTATGTTTTAATAAAATGAAGTACATTAAACAGTATGTCCTTTGACAGTATTTCGGCTGTTAAACGGCTACTTATTATTGAAAATATTATTACCTTAGCGACGTACGATGCAGTGGAAATATCATTTTAAGCATGTCATGAGAATATTTCAGATTTTTATTAACATGCTTTTCAATTGATAAACGATTAATAATCGTTTAATTTTTATGCATTTTTTTCTCTCATTAGAAATGGTGTAATAAATAAATCATATTATTTAATATAAAAAAATTTTCTAATTCGATATAAAAAAAAAAAATGTAAAAAGAAGAGGAAAAATTTATAATTTACTTTGGCATAAATTAACCATAATTTAATAATCATAAGGCTTTTGTATTACGAAAAAAAATATTTTATTTTTATGACGTTCTTTTCACTGGCCTGCTATTATTATTGAAATTCTTGTTTTGGACACAATTTTGTTCATTTGCTCAGAAAAAAAAAACAAAAAAAAACAGAAAACCAAACGAAATATTTGAAAAATCGAATATAAATTATTGGCTATTAACTAATACGATTATACGATTAAATTTATATTTATTTTAATGTTTTGTTTTCCTTATGATTTCATTATTTAATATGTTTATTTATTTAAGCATTTATTTTCTATTTTTTTTTTTCTTATGTTCATTACAGGTGAGTGTCTGTTTAAATTGTTGTCGTTTCCCCTAAACAAGAGAAAAACAAAATCTCTGAAAACACCATTGCTTTTCGAAAGTTCAAAACTATAATGGATATTTGCCGATTTATGAGCAAGCATATGTATTATGAATGTGTGGTTCAAATCATATTTAATATTTAGTAACTTAAAAAAAATATATGTCGGTTGTTAACTTGGCTTATTACAGTCATTAAGGTAAGGTTTAAACATTTATAACTGCGATTTATTTTTATTTTTTCGATTTTCTTTTTTTATTATTACCACTACAGTACATATTAATGTTGCTGTTGCTTGTTGTTGTAATTGCAATATTTTTCATTTCATATTGACTGCAGGTTATATTCAGTTTGGATGGATGTATGAATGAATGAGCGAATGAATGAATGAATGTATGAATGAATGAAAGGAAAGGTGTGTATTTGTTTATTTATTGACAAATCATTGTAATAATATTTAAACAAATATTTACTTTTCGAAAGGAAATTGTTTGTTTGCCTGGCAAAACTAGTCAAAGGTTTTCTTTAGTCATTTACAACGACTCAATGTGTAAAAGTCAAACGATGAAATTGTTTTTTAAGAGAAATGCTTTTAATTTAGTGATCAACAGCCTTTTTTGTTTTCTTTTTTGGGATTTTATATATCCAACTCTGTGTAAAAAAGGTAGAGAAAATGTTGTACTATAATTATTTAAAAATTGGATTTTTAAATTTTATTATGTTGGTGTTAGAAAGGCAAGTTTCTCAAAACCTTATGCACCATTTTGTATAAGACATGCTGAGATTATTGAAACTGCCACGGCTAGATAACCACATAACTTACTTATTTACTTACTTAATATATCGTTGCAAGCTTTTAGTCAGGTTTACAACCTAGCTTCTCACAGCATTCATGCTGTGTGTTCATTTTTTTGCATTATCGGTGAGGCCTACAGTTGATTTTGATTTTGACAGATCCTTGAGAAACTTTTCATGGCAATTTCATTTATTCTCAGATTTTTTGTCACAAATCTGCTGAGAGGACGTCGCTTAGAAAAATGTTTCTTTTTCATATTTCGTTTTGTTGGAGATGTCTAAACCAGGGGTTTAAACCACAGCCTTACGTCTAATAAGCCATTGCGGCTACTTCACACGGCATAAACGTTATCATAAAAATATTCCTACTCTCTCCATTCTATGATGTTCGTTATCGAAGTTATGATGGATCATTTGGAGGGGATAAAGGGTTTATATATTCAACACTAATAATAACATTTTCTTTTTGTCTTGAATTCATGATCAAACTCAACACTACGCCACTGCACTTTTAGCCATATTGGCCAACTATTGATTAAACAACGAAATGATTGGGTTCGAATTCGAGAATGAAAACTATAAGGATAGTGATAGGCAATTGTACAATTGTCGTTCTTCTACTGTAAAAGATTTATCGTTTGAATCAATTATCTACATTAAACTGGTCTCGGTTGATGTCTATACGAATGAGTAAATAGCTTGTACTTGAGTTGAAGACGATTTAAAATTAAGTTGAATGCTGATGACCAGTTACTGGATGAGTGATGCTATTTATTTCTGGTAGAAAATTACTGTAAAGTGGTCCGTGACAGTCAGCCACATATATCAGGTAGAGTATGACCACAAATTACATAAAATGTTTAGATATTCTAGTTGTGCATTGATTGTTGGACTGTGTATGGTATACAGCCGTGTTGAGCCCTATTCTTTCCGAAATTTCATTGCCTACTGGTATTGGTGATAAGAGTTTAGAGAAATTTCTGAATAGATTATTTAGGAAAATGAAGTATCTTAATCTTAGAAATTAGTAAAGCATGATGAATATACTACACGACCTTCTATTATAAGAATTACTCCTTGTCCGATAGGGACATATGCGAACGCATTTGATGGATTTTTTTTATAGGATTTTGGCTTTTGAAATATGATATCACGAAGATAAAACAAGAAAAACAACAATAGCAACACACATACATACATAATTAGTCATTACATTCCTTCAGTCAGGAGTGGCGGGACATACAGTTTAAAGTCGACTCAGATTTTTTGAGAATATAATGTAAAAAACTGGAAATTACGAAAATAAAGAATAAACCATAAAAGAAATTATGAGAATAGAAAAGAGAAATTACAACAACAAAACTACAAAGAGGCAGTAAGCTTTTCGAAGTTGCCAGATCGAAAATAAGGGGAGTATAAATGAAGCGAATTGTAACATAACCAGTTAGTAGCCAAATAGTGTAAAAGCAACGGCATTTAAACGCACAGGAATAGGACTTCAAAGTAAAAGAAGCGTAATAATGTAATGATAGAATGCTACACATTTATGCTAGCATAAATCAATAAAGGATTTATTTGGTGTATTAATAGTGCTTATTGTACTATGTTTGATCTGTCACTGGTGTATAAAATTTTATTAAATTTCAACATGAACTGTAATATGTTTGACTATCAACCAAGGCTCCTAAAGGTGTCGTAAATTAATTGCAAATGAATTGACACTTAATTAACTGATTTCCAATTTTTTTTTTCGGTTTAAAAATATTCAAGAAATATTTCTTATTTATTTTTTAAAAATATATTCTGGACTGATTTGCATTCTTACAACTCTGTTGGATTGTTCTTCACTTTACAGTCACTACAATCCAATCCTTTATGCCATGTTTACTTTTATCTCAAAAATATAAAAAAAAAGAAAACAACATTCGAAAAATATGTGTGAAGTGAAAAGAAGAATAATAATAACGAAAAAAGAAAACCCTTTTATTTAATCATCATTACAATAAACAGCATTATAAGGCATAAAACTTCAATGAATTCATGCAGATAATAATGATTCCAACATACTTATGTACGTATGTACGTACTACTTTTGTACGTAATGATGTTTAAAGTTGCAGCAACAGTCAAGGAGACAATGATGTAAAAGCTGTTGCTGGTTGCTTTGACTGCTGTTATCGAAACAACAATGTTGCAAACAGCAACATGTAACAGCACTACATGTGTAACATGACCAAGAAGAAGAAGAAGATGAAGGAACTACGTGCAATATATGTTGTATATAAAAATCTTTCTTTTTTCCATTTTTTGTTTGTTTTTTTTTACAGAGAGTGTTGGCTTTTATGATCATTACCACCATACAGCAATATAAACAATTTCATTTCAAATTTATGTTTTGATACTTGAAAACAAAAACAAAACAAAAAAACGACAACAACAAAAAAATGAGAAGAAAGATTCACCGTGTTTTGTTAGTTTTTATTTTTGAATTTTTTTTTCTTCTGTTTTGTAATCTTTAATGTTGCATTAAAACGCTTTTGTTTTTTTCCTTCGCCCGGCTTAGCAGATTTGCAGAAGAGAGTACTTGTACTTTGAATTTTTTCTGTTTTTTTTGCTCTCTTGCCCTCATTGAAAAACGTTTATATTGTATACATACAGGCAGGCTTTTGTTGTTGTTGTTAACGATGCACCAGTGGCCACCTTAGAGTTGAGTGGAAAGAGAAAACAATTTGATTCCATTCCATGATCATTATTTATGGATGTTTTATAGCAGCCTATTGCCTGTGTATTGTTGTAAATATAACAATAATATGTTTGTACTCAAGTATCCATTCACTACAATGTAAATACTTGTTTAATTTACTGATCAGTAAAGAGACTTTTAATGACTTGGCGGGCGGTATTCGAACACCTACAAATAAAATTTTTCTTAATCATGAGTAATTAAAATCAATTTCCATTTACAAAGGTGAACAATTAAGTGTAATAGAATTTAATTATTTAGATTTGACTATGCAATTTTGAATTGCTTTGAAATAGCCTAGATTTGACTAAAGAAAGACGCGAGCGCGTGGATCATCCCCAATCTGGCATCTAGACAACTTTAGCTATTTCTTGATCAGAAGACGGCAAAACTCTGAGAGTAAAAAATATAGCTTGAAAAGTTTCAAAACCAGTTGTTTTGGGTCGACATTTAAACTGTACGTCCACCATTCATAGATAAATATAACATGGTCGTAATCCTGAATTAAACGGTCTAATGAATCATCTAGGTAAGAAGAGCATTAGAATAGCAGTTGATATGTTTTAAGGACTTTATAGGACCGAATGTCCAATTCTTTTATGTTCTGTCAAATTCAGATTGAACTTAAACGATGGTAGGGGTTTCATCTGGTCTTTAAGCCACCTTGTGATTAGTGGCAGATTGCATAACCCTTGCTGCTACAAACCCTATAACAATATGTCTAAAATTTCAATCACCGATCACTGTGGCACAGGTTTACGAATTTCCACTTGAGAATATTCAATTGTGACATAGTTGTGTGGCAAGAATGGTGTAGCATAAATGTGTAGCATTAATGTGTAGCATTAGTGTGTAGCATAAATGTGTAGCATAAAAGTATAGCATAAAAGTGTAGTATAAATTTGTAGCATATATGTTTAGCATTAATGTGTAGCATAAATATGTATCATAAAAGTGTAGCATAAATATGTAGCATATATGTGTAGCATTAATGTGTAGCATAAACGAATAGCATTTTGATGCTCTAAAAAATTAATATGAGCCTAGTCTGTCTACATATCTAACAAAAATTATAAAGAAAATTAATGGAAATAAAATTGAAAGAAACTTAAAAGAATCGATGTCAGTCAAAGCTAACAAAGATATTTAAATAACGCCTGAACTTCAATGTTTTGCATAATTTGCATTGAAATGTTTGTTTGTTAACTAAATCCACAAAATGTCTCATAACTTCTTCAACTGATACAATAAGCATTTAGGCTTTAAGCCATAAACACTCATCAGATGGAACACATTTAAGAAATGTTATTGCCACCTCCGTGCCTAGTACATACTTATAAGTACTTACAGGCATATATGTTAGTTTTACTATACACGTATTGTATTGTGTTGTTTGTACGTACGTATATTTGCTAAACCCACCTTGACATTAAGTGTACGCATTTACAAATTTTTGTGACTATTTTGTAGCTTTTTTTTTGGTTTGCTTGAGAACTAACATTACCCACAATAGATGCAACACCAACACCTCCAGATTCTTTTCGTAATAATCTTGAGGAAATGTTATCGTAGGGAAGGATAAAATAAAGTCTAGAGGCCTTTCTTAATATTTTTTGTTGTTGTTGTTGCAAAGCTTGTGGTTGGTATTTGTATACTGGATTTAAAGTGTCTCTTGCTTAAGTAAAAATTACGAGTTCATGAATTGTTTTCTATTCAGTTATAATGTTGTTTCTTGCATCAAAACAGTGTCACATATGGGGTATTTCGTATTAGAAGTGAAATAAAAATTTTCCTTCAAAATTATTTTTAAATTTTTAAGGAATTTTTCTCCTAAAATATTGAGCTACTCCCTGCTTTTCAACTAATCCCCCGTAAAAACCTCTTTGCTAGACTGAAGTGTAGAACAATCTCTCTAAGATGGAAACCCCTTCTATGATTTCAATTTTATTAAGATACTTGTCTAGTTCTCTTTCAAAACACATTGAAAGAAAAGGTCTTTCAGTCTGGTATGGCCGTATGTTTGTTTTTGTCGCAATTTTTTGTGGCAGTCAGCATGTAAATAAAACATGCATGTGGCACGCATAAGCGTATCAAATTTAAATGAATTTATTTCTTTTGCTCTTTTATTTATTTTCCAAAAAAAAAAAATTTTTTTGCTTCTCTTTAAATCCTATTTTCATTGGCAAAATATTTATAAAGCATTTGAGTATACGTATACCCGCCTTATAGGTAAACATACTTATGGATGGATGGGATCTGTACGAGTATATCCATCTGTGTGCTATAGTTTTACTTATTCAACCGTATTTTAATCGTTTCACGTTGATTCTTCTTATTTATAGTATCTCCAGTTGTTGGCTGCTGTTACCTGTTGTTGTTGTTTTTGTTGATTTTGTTGTGTTTGCATGCCTTCAACTGGCAATAAAATTTTTACAAACTGTAGAGAAAATTCTCAATTATAGCCAGAAATAGCCACAATAAATTTTAAAAAGAAACATATGAACTGCAACTTTGTATACAAATTGATTTAATAGAAGACAGACAAAAGCAACAGAACAAACAAAAACAAAAACAAAAAAAAAAAAAAAAATCAAAAGGAACAAAAAAAAAAGGATAAAAAGTCTGTTTTTTTTTTTTGCTTAGCATTTGATTTGTATGTTTCGTACATCAAACATGTTTTACAACTTTATTATGGCACTCGGAGGATGAAAAATAATGGTTGACGACGATTTTCACCAAAGAAAATAAAAAAAAAAAGGTGGAGATGTTGAACTTGATTTTGATTTTGATGAATGCTTTATTAATTTGTTGTATATAAATGGACATGTTACTTACGCGTTCTCTCTTATGATAGTAATTATGCTGCCATTAGTTGTGTTTTCTACACAATTTGTCGTTGTGCTGCTAAATGCATAGGAATTATGTTAACAAAAAAAAAAAAAAAAAAAGAAAGATTTTAATATTGTATAAAAAACTTATATTTTAAAACTAAAATTTTGTCCGTTAAATTCAAAAAGATTTGATTCTGGAATTTTACAATAGAAAAGTGGGTCTTGATGCAAGTGGAGGGCTCATCACTGACATATCTGCAATCTTCGAGAAGGTGTTTTATTTCCTAACAAGACATGCCTTGAAAGTTGCACTAGAGATTGAAACCGACAAAGAGATTGAAATTGTCCATGCAGGCATATGTAGATCATTGAAATAGTATTTTTCTTGATGTTCGATACATGCCTTAACTGCTTTTCAATTCACAATTTGCGATTTAGGATATTGGATTGCATCTTTTTTATTTTTTTGGGTTTATGACTAAGATAACATATCGAGTGTAGAATTGGAAAAGCTACTTTTCGCCCAGTATGTCCCACAGAGACCTGATATCGTTCGTATGCTTACATGTTTTCAAAGGCTTTAAAAAGCAATAACGCATCGTGTTTCAAAAATATTGAGCTTGAGCTACTCAAACACGGCTTCTTTATGTTCGTTCCTGTATGGTAGCCTGTTCCTGTGGTAGTCCAGTAGGTGGTGTTTTAGCTTTTTGGATGACAGTGCGAAATGCAAAACTCTGCTCAGACATCTTCAACAAAAGGGAACATAAAAAATTATTTCTTTCGGCCACTTCCTCTCGGCAGTTTTCCGGCAAAAAGCCTAAGAATAAATAAAATTGCCATGAAAAGTTTCTAAAAAAATCTGTCGTCTGGAGGCGATTTTAAACTGTAGGTACCACCACTCATGTATAAAATGATCACACACAACATAAATGATGTGAGAAGCTAGGTTTTAGTCCTGACTAGAGGGTTGCAACGACCAAAGGGAAAGGATCTGGGAGTAAATGAAATTGCCATGAAAAGTATCGCAAATCTGTCGTTAGAAGTCGATGTTAAAATGTAGATAATGCCACTCATGGCTAAGATTAACATACAGAAAATGATTGATGTGTGAAGTTAGGTTGTAAACCTGACTAAAGCGTTGTAATGCTTAATTATGACTTCCCAGATTAAAGAAGGTTTTACGGTAAACATCTTTAAAACAGGCTGGTATTAGCGATTGCAACAACTGGATGGATATTACGGCCTTTTGTGTATGTTATAAAGGAGAAAGTTCCATATGGTGTAATAGAAGATCTTAGGCTAGACTTTGCTGACTTCTGTCCTAAAAGTTTAATCGACTGTAACAATACTCTCCATTTAATTGTGGGTTAATAAGCAAAGTAACAATCCCTGATTGTTTGACAACTATCTTCCGCAATACTTTTGTCACCTTAAAGTTATAAAGCAGATTGGAGCACTGTTATTTGTAATTACTTAATAGAACTTTTATTTTTATTTTTAATTTTTTTTATATCCCAGGTTTGAGTCAAATTTATGTTTGCAAAAAAGCGAAGCTGGCTTATATAGAACATTTGGTTTTTCTCACTTCTTCCATAGACACTGACTGAACTGTCTAAGAAAATTGAAATTATTGTTATGGTTTATTATTATTGTTAACATACAATATGAGAAATTCCTAAAAAGTAATTCTTAAGGTCAAAAGTAATGCCTGTGAACATTACATTACACACAGTCTACCAAGTCAATTTACCGTTCTTACATGTAAAAGCAAATTTTTAAGCTTATTTGCCTAACATTTTTAAATAATTTCAATTATTATGGAATTTTTCAAATATTTCCCATAAGAAAAACGAAAAAGAAGGAAAAGTTGTATGTTTTATTACTTTGGCAGCAACCTTCTTCATTTCAGTTCTTTCTACAAAATCCTATTATAAAAAAAATACCGTGGCTAGTTTTAAGAAAATGAAAAACAAAAAAAAAAATTCTTTTTTACCAAGTACCAAGACAATAAGCAATACAATGCCAATATTTTATAATTTTTAATATTTCAATTTATGATTATTAACACTGCCTTAAAACGGTGTTTTTATATATCTTTCTATTGCAAATACTATTACCATTTTGTATTTTTCTATCAGGCAATTGAATTTTCACCCGGCTTTATAGCCGTTAAAAATAATATAAAAAAAACGCTGAAAAAGAAGTAGTTGGCCATGTCTTATAAATGCGTTATTTATGAGTTGCAATAAAAAATATAAGAAAATTCTGCAAAAGCCAAAAAAAAAAAAACAAAAAAAAAACAAAGAATTCTGGAAAATTCTCCAAAAAGGCAGTACTAATGCTAAGCTGTAGCAAGAAAGCAAAACAAATAAATGCTTAGCAAAACATATTTAAACGAAAAAGAAAATAAAGAACTTTGAATAAGGAAATAAAGGCTAGCCAAGACTAAGAGAGAAAGCAACAAACAAATGAAAAAAAAGAGCTTAAGAAAATGGAATATAAAGATCAAATAAATTTTCCACATACTATTTGAACCTTTGAACCTTTAAGAACGATATAAATGTTGCACCACATGCATGTGGCATAGTTACCATCATAATTTATTGATAAGAAGACACTAAAAAGAGCTACAACTTTATTGATACCATTTCGTAGAAAAAAAAAAAGAAAAAAAAACTCTGTTGTTTGGCCATTGCATAGAGTAGACTAACACAGCTGCATAGTGTGTTGTGTTGTGTTTTATTGTGTTGTTGAAACCACCACAATTTCTTTTTAAAAAGGCAAGGAGTATCAAAACTATCAGTGTATCTGTGTTGCTTACTTTAAGCAATTATGGATTTTTAGAAGTTTTTCTTAACTTTTCTTTTGCTTTTCTTTCCATATTCTTTTTTTCTGGGGATTTTTGTAGATTTAAGCAAACTGGTTGGGCTTTTCTTTCTTCTTTTTTTTTTTGTTTTGTTTTGTTTTTTTCGGCTAAAAACCGATTTCTCTGCTTCTTTCTTTTTGAGCCTTTAATGTGTAAGAAAAGTTTTACAGAAAATTTCTTTGTTGTTTTCATATTGTTTTCTTTAAACAAAAAATTTTGTTGTTGTTGTTGTTGCTTTTATATACATACATATTTATATATGTATACATATGTATATATATATTATTTTGTTTTTGTTGTTGTTGTTTTTTTTGTCGTATTTTACAAGTTTTGAAAAATTTGCAAAACCATTCATTAGCATTGCCTTAAGCTGCAAAATGTGCAAAAACATGAAACCATCACCATTACTAAAATGGACGTCGACGAAAAATTGTTCAATCCCTGCTTATTGTTGTGTATGTACAGGAAAATATTCTTATTATTTTGTGCAACCTGACAATTGAAGTTCGTTTGTATTACTTTTTCAAGCTGCTGATGCTGCTGTATGTTAGTCTCTCCCTCTCTCTTAACTTTTCTTTCTTAAATTTTCTTTGGTGTTTGTGTTGGTGTTGGTTGGTAAGAAAAGAAGAAGTTATTTTTTTTTGGTTTTTTTTTCTTTTTGGAGGATTTTCTTTCATAGTTTGTTAGATATTTTCCATGTTGTTTTGTTGTTGCATAGAAGTTTATAGCTTGTTTATACGGCCTTTAGCTAAAAAATCATAATGCACAGATACTATCAAAAATCTTCTTTTTTTCTCTCTTCATATAATACCATTTATTCTTGTATTATTATTGTTGTTGTTGTTGTTTAGCTTGTAGTTTTTTTTTTAAATATTTATACATACTTACACATTATAAAAGATTAAAAGTTTGGGGAATGCAGCTAAAGGAGCAGCCGCTAATATAAAAGGAAAGGCTTTAGTAAATATTTCTTGCTTCTTATATTAATACCCTACATAATACCCATGCTACTTACTGCATACAACACATACATACACGTTAATTGAAAACAAAATTTTAATGCAGGTTCGTTTCTTAAGTTCTTTGTTTAACTCATATATTGCAAATATAAAGTATAGGGAAGAAGTTTTAATTTGTGTAGGATTTTTAGAAAAACAGTACTTTTTCTTTAAATTTAATTAAAAATAAATTTTAAATTAGAAAATAACAAAAAATGTTTAAGATCCTAACAGTTATGCAAGTAATTTCATATGAAAAATCTTAAAAAAGATCATGTAATGTTAAGTTCTTGTAGCACTTCCTATAGAGATTTCTGTGAAGAATCCAATTCTCTGAAATTGTATTTCACTTTTTAATATGTTCAAAAAATACAACAATTTGTAATTCTTTTATACAATTTCGCTTTTTAAATCATTTGCAAAGATTGAAAGAATTTTGAACAGTTTTAAACAGGGGCACTGAGGCACAATTAAAGTAGTTTCTTTAGATAAGCTTAGCAGAAGTTAGGTAGGTAGATAGAAGTGGCTGTCCTCTCGAAGGCCATCCAAAGGGTTTATGTGATACCACAGTTTCACACTTTCCCCTAGTTTAGGAACCATTCGGAGCTTCCGATGAAGCAACTCAGATTGTTAATGTCAATGCATGACAGTTCATTCAGATCCTCCATGTAATAGGCACCCAGATGACTCTTTCTTCTCCGACTAAGTGTCGGGTATGTACATTGTAGGTGAAGAACACAGCTTCTACAGAAATTATTTGCAACGTCTCCACCAATACGCCTTGCTTTCGTTCCTACAATATGATGTCACGTAATAATTTCGATAACAGTGCTGAACCAAAAAGTTTAAGCAGAACTGCCATACGCCTTTTATCCAGCCTCGGCCAGAAAAAGAGAAATAAAAAATTGAAGATTAGGGGATCAATATCTTATTGATAATGCTCGCTCTTGCAAAGACATTGAGGCCTTCAACGCCACTAGGTCTTTGGTAATATTTGCAACATACGGGCTTTAAGATAAACGCAGAAAAGGCTGGATAAAGAAAGGTAAGATTCTTTACGTAGTCGATAGCGATTTTTGTGGTTTTAATTCTGTCTGTTCTTACCTTAGAGCCAATAATATTTGTGTTTATTTAGAAAAATTCTTTGTCGTCTGTACAAAACAAAGTATACCCCCTTTTGCAGAAATGCTTTTAAATATGCCTTCTGCTATCTTCTAAGGACTGCTTTTATTTCAATACTAGGATGCCGCCCATACCTAGCGACTTATCGGAAAAAAGACTACGGATTGAGGTCGCCGTAGTCTAGTAGGCTTTTCTTTCTTTCAGCAGATTTCTGGCAAAAACTCTCAGAATAAATTAAATTGCAATGGAAAGTTTCTCAAAAGTTTCTCACGTTCGAAGTCGCCCTTAAACTGTACGTCTCGCCACTCATGTATGAAATTAACATAACGAACATAGCTGGTGTGAGAAGCTAGGTTGTAATCCTGACTAAAGGGTTGTAATGGTCAATTATGTATGGATGTTTCCGTTCTAATTTATATTACTTTGTCGTTTGTATGCAGGAGACTGGCAACTTATTGGATTGCAGATATATTTCGCTCATCTATACGTGCTTCACCTTCGCAGTTGATATGCCACGAAAGAAAACTTCTTAAATATTTATTTTTGTTCCTTGAAAGATATTTTAAATTATTCCATCTGGTTTTTAATTGGATTTTGTATCATCGCAAAGTAATATTCCTAATACATCATCGATACGATGCCATTCAGCAGCAACAGTTGTTGAGCTTGTTTTACCAGTTTATTGTCAAAGTTTGTCTTCAAGAACCTTTTACTCTATTGAGTTAATATCTGACATTTAAAGTTGTATCTTGTTTTACATTAATTTATTGAAATGGAGTGAGTTTTATAACTTTCTAAGCCTGTGTATAAATAATTCTTGCTTTGTAGCAAAACTCTTTGTTGGCCTATACCAACACCTAAACATAATTTTTCTTTTAATTTTAAAATCTTTTTCTTCTTTTTCTGTCTTTTGTTTTTGCCTTCACATCTTTTGTTCTACTTCATTGATTCGCTGGCTTTTTGTTTTCTGTTTTGTTTTGTTTTGTTGTGTTGTTTTTCATCTTTTTCTGTTTGTTGATTTCAAATTATATGTTACTTCTAGAAAAGTATCAGTTTAACGCCTTTGCCTTAAAGTGTTAAATTATTTGGTTCACAATGAAACTCTATTTTCATTTCATTTCTCTCTCTCTCTCTCTCTCTTCAAATAACAAATATCAGTCAGTCAAACATAAAAGGAATGTTTACAGAAAGAAAGAATAATAGGAACTTGAGATTTAATGTTAAAAAGAAATTCTTTAAATTATAATGTACAATCATAATATTAATGTTTTATTAAAATACAGTTAAAGAAAAATCAATAAACCAAAAATCTTAAGTCAAGGTCAAAAGTTAACTGGGTCAACTACATTTTTTTTTTTTTTTTTGGATTTCTTTATGCCAGGCAGGCAGATATTTTATTGAATTTTTTATTTAAATAAATGACAGGAATCAAATTGATAAAATTACTAAAGGGATTATTATATTACTAGAGAGAATATTTTTTTTTTATTCAACATTGTCAAATTCTTTTTGCAAACAAATGGAAAAATTAAAGAGTTTTTTCGATTTAACACATGGATTGGGGTTGGATTGTGGATATTGAGGGTTTTAAGGAATTATTGTGATTGTTTTTTGACTTGCAGTCAATTCGAAGTGTTTGTGTACATACATAACATAATTGGCCATTACAACCCTTCAGTCAGGATTACGGCCTAGCTTCTGACACCACTTATGTTGTGAGTGCTAATTTTATACATGAGTGGCGGGACCTACAGTTTAAAGTCGACTTTGATTGACAGATTTTTTTGAGAAACTTTTCATGGAAATTTTATTTACTCTCAGAGTTTTTGTCAGAAATCTGCTGAGAGGAAGTCGCCGAAGAAATATTTTTTTCATATTTCCTTTTTGATGTCTGACCGGGGATTCGAACCCTGGCCTTTCGTCTAATAAGCCAACACACTACCTACTAGACTACGGCGGTGTTTGTTACACCAGTTTGTTTTCTAAACCGTGTATAGCCTAGGTATGTACAATCAATTTCTCTATTATAAATTGGTTGTAGATGGCTTTAAGATACGAGTACTTGCAATTATTCAAAAGTATTCGTCTTGAGCGAAAGAAGAAGATCTAATGGAAATAGGAAAGATATCTAGAAAGAGAGATTTGGAAATCAACGAAAAATGAATGGGAAAGAGATTGAAAATCCCTTTACAAACCCGATGAGAGTTTGAGTATCGAATATAAAAAAATAATGCAAGGCGATCATCCTAAATCTTATCCTACTGTGGTGCTTCTTCTCATCGCAACATACTCTGCAATAATCCAACTACTCCAGATACTTTAAAGCAGTAAACCTATTTTAACATTGGCTACAGAAGTCTTAACGACGAGACACTTTACACCGAGACACTTAACGACGAGACATTTAACGACGAGACATTTAACGACGAGACATTTAACGACGAGACACTTAACGCCGAGACACTTAACGACGAGACACTTAACGACGAAATTTACCCTGCTCTCTCTCCCTAATCTACCTTCCGGCAGGACTGTAGAGGCAGCAGATTGAATGATTAAGACCAACCATTAAGCCGCCTCCAACATGTGGACCTAACGCAGCAAGAATACACATCATGTCGAAATAGATCCGTTGTAGTTGAAAAGATCTTCCAGGAGTTTCATCACACTCAACCTGCGGGGTAGATTGCTAACGAGGAGGTATTCGATATTTTGCTTCTCGTCGCAACATATTCTACAATAGCCCGAATACTTTAGGAGCTTTTCAGTAACCTAAAATCACTTTACCATTGAATTTATTCAAATCCAGCAGCAGACGGCCTGTTTTAGGATTACCTACAGTAGTCCATGGACTTCTAGACACTGCTCTTTCTCCCTGAGCTATCGTTTTAGAAAAATGGATGATTAGGACCAAGCAACAAGCTCTAAAAGTAAATCCAACCTAGCAAGAACATCTGTCATCTCGCAACAGTTCCAGTTTAGACCAAAGGCTTTGGTAGATTCCTTCCAATCACGAGTCAGTTGCAATTTACAGCAGGCTATGCTTGACCAATTACTAAAACCGGAAGTTATGGAAAATATTTATAAAAACTGACACATAAGCTAGGCGTACATTGCTAGTTAGCCAGGCTTTCATCGCCATATTATTTGATTTATTTGAAGCTGAACATATCAGCTCGAATTAAACATAAATTATTGAGCATTCTAAACCTTTAGTTGGGATTACGGCCTGGCTTCTCACATCACTTATGTTGTGTGCATTAATTATATCTATGAGTGGCTGGGCCTACAGTTCATCATCAATAACTAATGATAGATGCTTTGTTTTGGCAATTTGTTTACTCTCAGATATTTTGCAGAAAGAATGCGAGTTCTTCTTTATACGATTTATTCAAGATGTCAGAGATTAGGTTTTGAACTCTCAAGCTGTTGTGTAGAAGGCCAACATACTCATTAGACTACGGTGACCACTTGAATTAATGGTGAAGAATTTTGACATTTGAATTTGCATTCTTAACGAAACATTTCTAAGGAAAATAATTAGAGACTATGAAGAGCCTACGTCAATAATATGCACTTTTTTAAGTTTTTTTGTGTTTTTGAATTTTGGAATTTTAACAAATTGTTTCAAATTACACAAAAAAAAATTTGGTTTTAATTGATTCAATATTAGTCTAGGGCTTTAGCTTAGTCTGCCCTAAAGCTTAGAATTATTTCTTTTCTTTTTATTGCAATTGTATTTGAATTTTTTGTATGATATTGTATGCCATAAAGGCATTTTGCATAAACGTGATGTTAGTTTCTCTACAAAATATTTCTCTCTTGGTTTTCTTTTTTTCAGAAAGTGGCGAATTTTCCCTTTTTGCACTTCATTCTTCCTAAGTCTTAAATCAGTTTTGAAGTGAATGGCGGAAAATTATGATTTTTTTTTCTTTTTCTAGGATTTCATGTTTATGTTTCGAGTTCCTAAAGAAAATTATTGGCTAGGGCACTAGTATTGCAAGAAATACAATAGAAAAAACATTATGAAAACCTTTAATTTCTTTTTAGCCTTTAGCTGTGGATTTATGATGATGTTGGGAAAATTTGCTGGTGATGGTGTGAATACAAATTTTTTTTTAAAAACAATTTTTTTTTTTGTTGTTGCTTAATTTCAATTAAAAATTGTTTACATATTGAACTTAAAAAACAATCAAATTTTTCAATTTGCACAAATATTTTATGCCTCTATTAACCTCTTGTTTGTTGAGGGCGTTTTTATAGAAGAGATCAGTAGTGTAACTTTTTTTTTTTTTTTTTTTTTTTTTTTTTTTTTGGGCCAATTGTTGTGAGTCAAAAACAATTTCCCCTTGTTAAATTAAAAAACTATTATTTTATTTGGTTGTGGTGGCTGTTATAATCAACACGAAGTTGACATTTAAAATCTACTTTTATGCCATAAAAATGCTTTCCATAATAGCATAACTAAATATAATAATTGCCAACGAAAAATTTATGAAAAATTGATTTTCTCTTCGAGAAAAAACGGAACAAAAAAAAAACAAAAAAAATTTTAAATCACATCACAATAAACTAAACAGTCGTTAAAGCCATTTAAAAAGGTTGCAAATGGACTTTATTGCATGACAAAATAAAGAGAAAAAAAATTTTTTTTTCTAAAAAATATAAGAAAATAAAATCTTAAATTGGCAATGATTGTGGTACATGAGTACAAGTACTTTAAACATAAAAAAAAAAATAAAAAAATAAAAAATAAAAAATAAAAAAAAAATAAAAAAATAAAAAATAGAAGAAAAAAAACGTTTTCATAAAGTGCGCAGGCGTTTTTGCAGTAGTTGTTATTGTACTTTAAAGACAACCTTAAAAGATAAACTGTAATAATAAAGAAGAAAAAAAAAAACAACAACAACAACATAAATATACGAAAAAAGTTTATACAAAAACTAACAATCAGTAGTCTTTAAAGTCAATTGTATTTAACCACAATGAACCCAATTAAAAATAATAATTTTTTTTCTTTACTCTTGTAGCAAAAGCTTAAATAATAAAAATAGAAAGAGATTTAACAGAAAATAAACATGGCTTCAATATAAAAATATGATTGCATTGTAATATTATGGTCAACTAGCATGACTGCGAAATGCCTTATAACTTCTATTAAGGCATAAAGGATTTCAAGGAGACGTAAACATTAGATACCAGAGCTGCCCTCCATAGTATTTAGTAATCCAGCATAACATAAAATGAATGACAGCAAATGTTTTTAAACAATAGTGAGGATTTTTCAATCCTAAACTGTCGTCGTGCGAATACTGTATCACAATATATCGTATGGTGATATAAGCATACTTACCGACAGTCGTCTTAGTCTAGTAGGTAGTATATTGGGTTTTCAGATGCGACGCATTGGTTGAAACCCCAGTAAGGAAGAATATATTTCTTCTTCGTCTGTCTCTCCGCAGATTTCTAGCAAAAACTCTCAGAGTAAATATAATTGCCATGAAAAGTTTCTCAAAAAAATCTGTCGTAAAGAATCGACTTTAAACAGTACTCATGTTTAAACTACTACACAGAGGCTAGGTCATAATCCTGACTGAAGGGTTGTAATGACAAATTATGTATGTATGTAAAACGGCCATTTGATTCCAAGAGTATATGTATCCCACATTTAATAATGCCGGGTATTTCTGCCGGAGATAGCAAAACATTTGACGGTTACTCTCATTTTCACTCCTAGACATGTGGACATCGAATGTAATAATAAGGTCGATGCACTTGCAAAATCAAGTACCACAGAAAATTCAATTGAATTCCTACATGACGTTGATTTTCTTCTGCAGAGAGGCAAACAAATTAAGTCAAACAAATTCCATGCATGACAAAGATAAGTGGGGTTAACGAACCTATCCATCTAAAGAAGCTCATAGCAGTTGTAACAAGCAAGCCTCTGGGTGTTCATGCCAGAAGACTGGAAATACTTCATAACGGCTTCTGCAGAAGCTAGAATGACGAAGAAGAAGAGAAAACCAAAGATCATCATCTCTGTCATTGTTTGGCGCTTGGAACTAAGAAGAAGAATTCCTGGATGTCTGGTATTTAGAGACAGAACGTGTCTAGCCATTGGCGAATCCACACTAACATAACCATGAGCTATAAATATAATGGAAAGGATAATATAGGTGTTGCAACGTGACATTATAGAATTCAAATAAGCTGTGCCAGCTTAGGCGACTGTCAACTGAAAGGAATTGACTTTCAAAAATTCCACTCTATTTTAAGTATCTTGTATCTAGCAGGAGGAAAATGTAGATTGTGCTTTAATCAGTCAAATAATCACCCAGCTGATGAACATACTCGTACGTGCATATTTTCCTTATGCTGTTAAATAAGAATCTGTAAACTTATAATGCCGTTAATAAAATAGTTCTAGCATTAGCACATACTATCTTAAGAATTTACAAGGACAGATATCAAAAGGAAATGATAATGCCTTCTGTACATTCAGTAAATGATTTCAGAATGATTTCACGAAAATACTTTGTTAATGCAACGATAGCATTAACACACTTTCATTTTTCATGTCAATGGACAATAATTGTTGATTGGACTTTGGTGTAGGGTATTAATAATCTGTTTTCATCATTCTTTTTTTCATTTGAAATACTTTCAGCTTAAAAAAAAAGAAAAACGATTTGGTTTCTAGCCAAATAGAAAACGAAAGAGAAAATTTCAAAATTTCATTTCTTTTGTTAATGAAAAAGGAAACTTAAAACAGACAAAAAAATTTGGGGAAAAATCAATAATGAAAATTTATGAACTTAAAACAACAACAACAACAACAACAACAACAACAACAACAAAATACATCAAAATAGTTGATACTTTCAATTTCACTTTTTCTTTGTGATATGAAGCGTCTTACCTTTCTTTCCATCATAATTTTCAGATTTATTTTCTACGAATATTCATTATTATTTCTAATAAAAGCAAACGATGTTTTTTCCTTGCTGTCTCTATTGTGTTGTTTTTTTTTGTGCCTGATCAGATCAATTTGATCTTTTTAATTGCGATGGTTTTGGAAAGATAATTTTTTTTTTAAACTTTGCAAAATTGTTTGTAAATAAGGCACGAATAAAGTTGTAAATGAAAAAGATTTTTTTTCTTGAAGAAAAATGAATGGGGGGGGGTAGTAAGTAGTGCTTAGTGTTGGGGAAAAAAGTGGGTGTTTTTCATATATATATATGTGTGTGTGTGTCTATTGCATTTGGCATTTAAAAGATGTGAGACGAGTTTTACATTGAAAAACAAATAAGTTTTGTTAGAAGCTATGCAAAATAGAAATCAAAAAGCAAAAAAAAAGAAATGCAAGTTTGTTTAATTAAAATCTAAGATTTTTAACACTGATTGCAGGAGATACAAATACTTTTTTTTTGTTTAGATTCAAATTCTAAGTGTTGCTGAAGCGTGTTGGCAAAAATTAAATTGGCTTTTGTCGTCGATATTATGTAGGTGATCACACGTCTTTGTTTTTTATTTTTTTTTCTTTATGGCTTATGTAGAGAGGAGTTGTTCAACATGATTGGTTTTGATTAAGCCTGTATGTTGTATGATTTGTTATGACTTTATAAGCAATAATTGAGACAAATGCTTAAAGGCTTTACAGTTCAAAAATGTAAATGTCAGCAAACGAAATTTATTGGAAAAATTTGCTAAAAAAAATAGTCTTTTAATGAAAAAAAGTTTGTGTCTTTAGTCTTTTGTTTTACAGATTGACAAAATATTCAAATACCTTACTTAATATTCTTATTATTTTATGAAATTAATTTTATTTTAATCTTTTTGCAAATCTCAAATCATAAAAATTCACATGACAACATAAATAATTGATGTCATCAACGTATGTCAAAAAAAAAAAATTGAAATTTTCAAAACCCTGAGTCAAGCCAACACACAACAACCTTATCAATCATTTGATATTAAAACAACTTTTAATTATATTACTTACAGAAAATTAATTTTTTAAAATTAAATTCACTTGGCATTTGAGTAACTTGTTCTCAAACCGCAACAAACACAGTGTAAAGCCTTCTATAACACTTTGGCTAATTGAATATGTAGCTTTTTGAAGGCCTATATACATATTTGAAATAATAATAATAATAAAAAAAAATATGTTTTAAAGATCATTTATGCAGATATGGCTGAGTATAATGTGAATTTAAAAATACATTAAAAGCGACAGGCTGCAAACTATGTGATTATATGGCCTTGGCAGGGAAGTAAATGTTTTCATAATGTTGTTCATAATGTTCAGAAAGTGGTAGAAAATTTAAAATTAAAATAAAATTACGTGTTATAAGGTTATAAAATATTAGGTTTGTATAGCGAAAAGAATTTCTCCTTGTAAAGAAAATAGTACCCTTAACACGCTTAGTTAAGCGTTTGGTTAAACCTTCTTATTGACAATTTCTAAAATACTGCAGCCTGTAAATGAAATCGTAACACTGAAGTTCTTCCGGGTATCATATGGATTTGATTGTTACTTCGGAATCAACAGATGCTCGGTTTAGGAAAGCAAAATAATAATAACTTAGCACAAGTCTTGCTTGCTAATAGGTATTGCTATCAAAAAGAGTTGCACATAAAGACTTTAAACCTTTTATTAGATAACCGTAGTCCAGTAGGTTATTAGACGTGAAACCACAGTTCAATTGCCTCAGGTCAGATATCTCCAAGAAAAATATAATCTTCGATGACTTCCTCTCAGCAGATTTCTGGTGAAAAGAGCAATTTCCTCACAGCAAATTGTCGCCGAAAAAATATTTCTTATATTTCCTTTGAACCGAGGTCTCACGTCTAATAAGGCAACACACTACCTACTAGACTACGGTGACTACAATGTTCATAATGCTTGCTTGAAATCCGTATTCTTATACGAATCTGGAATATAGCATGTAAATATTACGATCAACTGAACACTTCAGAGCTTTATGAACCGCTGGCCTTAGAGTATGATGGCCAAGGATAATTTAAAACAATAAACATCTGGATATCAGTAATCAAATAAAAAGTCGAATGTAAATTCTGTGATACACACCCTATAAATGCCATCATCCTTGCATGGCGAGAAACGAAACCAACTCTTAACAACAAATTAATTTTCTTACTTGCATAACACATTTGTACACCAAAATTTCAGTTTTACATTTCCAATGGCCGCAAGTTGTTAGAATTTTACAGCATGTCGCTGCAATTCTAACTCGCCTAAGCGTATACCATGCCAGTGCAAAATACCAGAACGACAATAATATTTTAAGAACACAATTACCAACACAAAGATGATATAAAACATTTAAATACTTACACACAATTTTGCATACAAATATACAAACATTTCTCTTCTTTATTGGTTTTACGCATAAAATTAAACAATCATATTGCAATCCTTAACAAACCACCTGCTGTGCTTTGTATATGCCAGTCCGGCATACAAACCGCAAGAAAACCAACAACAACAACAACAGAATATGAAAACAAAAAAAACATTTGTATTAATGTACATATGTACGTGTGTGTATTTACATTATAAATATTTGTTTTAAATATAACAGAATACGTATGTATATTGTTGCCATTTGGTAAGGAATTCTTACTCACATACATACATGCATGCGGACATACAGTTTTACGTTTTACGGTATGACTAAAGCTGTGCAACAGGTTAAATGTTACTCTAACACAGACAAATCAAAAAAAAAGAAGAAAAAAACAGACTTTGAAAATGAAATAAGAAAAGAAAACACTACAGAAACACAAGAAAAAAAATGAAGAAAAAAAAGGAGAAATAATAACAGCAAGTAGCGTATTGGACTAAAAACTAAACTACCAACAAACACATGGCCACACCATACCACATTTGGTATGAAAGCGCTACCACATTTGAGACAAATTCAAATTCGTTTGTTTTTTTTTTTCTGTTCGAAGGAGTGTAAAATACAAGAAATCCTCACAATAAGACAACTTAAACGAAACGAAGCAAAACGAAAAAAAAACCGAACGAAAATCAATAAAAAAATTTTAAGATCTTTAAAAGAAATAAAAACGAATGCTGTGTATAGATGTAAAAAGATTAGTTATGCTACTTACTAACCAAGATACGTTGCAAACATAAGTACAGACATACATACATACCTACCTATGTACAGATACAGGCATGTTCGGTCACATTCGTTACGTGCAAACAACATGAGACCAATGGCAACAAAAAAAGATCTAAGAAAATAGTCTTGAAAATTGTAAAATCTTAATAAAGAGGTGCGTAAGGTCTTTAAGAAAAAAAAGGTGTTATTTATGATGGCTTTTCTTTTTGGCTGTCAGATTTAAAAAAAGCTTCAAGAGAAAGAAATAAAAATGAAACATATCTACACTGTAATAGAAAATCTACTGGCAACACTAATAAAATAGTAATGTTAAGATGCTTGGTTAACTTGAAAATATTTTTGGCTATTAAGTTAGTTTTTCTTTCTTGTTTTTTTTTTTTTGTTTTTTTAAACAAAATAAACAAACAGCACTTTTGAAAAATTCTAATGGCTAGTAACGAATTTTAAAGGCTCTATAACGTTTTGTCTTAACGATGTTCGCCAATGCAATTTAAGCAAGAAAGAAAATTGAAAAGTTTAAAAGTTTTCTAGTGTTAAAGCATATAAATTCCATTTGATTTATTCCATTGCAACGAATTTATTTGAATATTCTTGGTTCTTGGTGCATGATTTGTTATGGAATTTATATTGTTTTTAATAAAACCTTTGCAAGGGTAAAGCACAATATTTTGTTATGGGAAGAAATGTCTTTGTTGTGGTCGCTTCCATTCTTCCATTTTTTTTACTTTTACATCGTTTACAAAGCATAGTGTAGACGCTAGTCATCTCCTTCATATTCTTGTTATTGCTTTGCTTTCTTTCAGTTTAATTATTCCATTTTTTTCAGCCAAAAAGGTGATGGGCCTTCTGTAGCAAACCCTCGAGTCATAGGCTTGGTATCAGTTGTTGCTTCAAAACAACACTTTCTTTTAATATTAAAACCCTTCAGTCAGGACTTCAACCTAGATTCTTGCATCATCTATGTTGTGTGTGTTAATTTTATCCATGAATCCCGCACTTTTGTTAAAATTAACAAACACAAGATAAGTGGTGTGGAGAAGCTAAGTCGTAATCCTGATGAAGGGGGTTGTACCAATATGTATGTATGTATGTGTGGGATTCATCGCTATTTTTATTATTTCTTTACGTTTGAAAGATCCTATTGCTGCGTTATATGTGGAAATATTAACTCGTTTAAATGCACGCCACTTACTCGCAATAGGTGTAGCGCATTCAAATGTGTTAATTTCTGATGATTTGGGGCATAATCCAGCCCATCATTTTGCATGGCAATGGGTTTTGTGTTTGTGCACAATGTGCTTAAACAACCCGACCTAGGAACACTAATGGGGTCAAATGCTCCGACGGTTAGATGGGCCAGGTCCACAATCGCTCCTACAGGATATTCAATGTGTTACAAGCTGGTGCGGCACTTCGGATGCATTTATCGAAACGCCATGCCCGTGGGTATCCAGATCATCCTATTCATCAAATAACTATGATAATCTTCAAATTATTTAGAGCTCGCACTGGAGTGTTAGCTTATTTTCAGTAATATAGGGCCGTGAGCGCAACCAGCTTCAAATACACAGTTAACAGGTGACTTTTTCGGTATGGTTACGCTCTGAGTCTCTGATGATTGGGTATTGTCTT
This sequence comes from Sarcophaga bullata, assembly GCA_005959815.1. NCBI lineage: Eukaryota > Metazoa > Arthropoda > Insecta > Diptera > Sarcophagidae > Sarcophaga > Sarcophaga bullata. The sequence goes on along the minus strand of QOCX01000134.1, from coordinate 404,553 downwards.
CAGATTCGACATTTTTTGTTTGTTTATTTCTTATTCATCCCGAATAGACTTATACCTTAAAAGCTTTGCGCGTGGTACGTTGCCCATAGTCACAAATTTTCATAAACACTTTTTATTATTGCATCTATTTGTTGAATGCTTATGTCATATCGGACAGAGCTCTTTCAACTCGTTTCATTATTATGGTTTTAGTACTCATTTTTTTTTAATATTTAAATCATTTTCCACTCGAATATTTTTGATTACTTTCTATGCGTATCACATTTGTAACATGATTTTAGATATTTAGGCTTGATTTTATAGACCATTATGTTGTATACATTATCTTTAAATATTAAGACTGCAAGAGAGTGTTAACTTTAACAATCTGCATAATTTTATTTTTTTTTTTTTTTCGATGATGATCTATTCACTTAACTTGATATATGTTTCAAGGAGAAATCATTAAAAATGCTATTTATTTAAACAAGGAGCTAAATAAAACAAGTTCCCTTCACATTAATTAAATTGATATATGATTTTCAGCTTGTTTCTAAGTCTTTTGTTATTTAAATATAATTTTATTTGAAAATTAGAAATCTTAAAATAATTTTCTTTTTTTTTTTCTTTAAAACAATGTTTTTTAACAACTTTTTATTGTTTTTTTTTTTTATATATGTAAGGGTAGCGCCAGCTTATAAAGCCCTTTCAATACTTCCAAGATAATTTTATAATTGATTATTACATTTATGGTATCATATACCAAAATACAATGCCCATCATTATTGTTGTGTTTCTGATATTATAATAAATAACAAACAATATTCTTCACTCTTTAATGTTAAACAAAACAAACAGCACAAAGATTTTTTTGAAGGGGAATATTGCACAACAACACAAAGTTTTAAAATAATTTGCTACTTGTCTATGCAAATGATGACAGATATAACTAATGAAACGCCCCCCATAGAAATAATAAAATACTTAACAATATAATAGCTATAATTTAACTGGAATTATGAGGGGTTTCGGCTTAAAAAAAATTAAAAAAATAAAAAAAAAAAAAACATTATAAGCCACGATGCTTTTTCTTTTCCTTCGAATTCTGTTTTTTTTTTCGATCTTTTTGAATAATCTATTTACTTTGTTTTCACATACATTTAGTATGCAACACCCTTAATTGTTTGGGCATTTATTTATGTTTTTTTTCCAAAGGCAGAAGGACAAAAAAACAACAAACAACTGAATTTCCGTTTTCTAATGATTTTTATGAAAGTAGGTCTTTTTGCTTTTATGCAAGGAAGTCTCTTGGCTTTGAGATGTTTGACAGCAAAAAATTTTTTCTTCTATTTTTTAACTTAATTCAGGCAATGTTTCTCTTTTTTTCAAGTTTATTTTTTAAGCCGACTTTTACTGCATCGACATTTCAAGTTGATTTGCTCATTAGAAAAATTACAGAAAAAAATGTTTTTGGTTATTAAAACGTTGAATATTTTCCTCTTATTGCGAGTATTTTTTATTTGCTGCCTGACGCCTAAGGCTTTTGTATAGAATAACAGTAATTCCGAATTAAAAAACCCACTTCGCATTGTATGGCCTGGCTGGTAATTTGATGAAACTTAACATGCCTATACCCCGCTTATTTAAACATGAACAGATCTATAACTCAATCTGTGATGAACATGTTGATAAACTGCTTATGATCATCATATATTGTTTGTAATGTTTCTTCGTGAACTCTATGTATGTAGAGAGATATTCATCTATATATCTCGTACAGTATGTTAGTTTACGCCTATACTCTTTGTAAATACCTTGCTATATTATAGTAGAATTATTTTAATAGCTCAGAAGTTTATGTGCTACCACTGAGTTTATACTTTTTGACTCTAGGTAATATCTTTTCAAATTTATATACGATTGCTTCATTTTTTTTTTTTTTTCGGATCAAAAACACCAATGCATCAGTTTTAGCTACGTGAGTGACGTTGTTTTTTTGAATCGGTAGAACGATCACTTTAATTAATACCTTCATGTTGGAAAGTCTGGGTAGGTCAACTTCGAGAATGGCTCTTGAAAGTATTAGGGAGTGTAAGTTTAGTTTATCCACGAAGTCACCATAGACTAGGAGGGTGTCTGGTTGGCCTTATTAGCTGTGCGGGGCTCGGCGTTCAACCCCCAGGTCGACATCCAACGACATTTGTCTCGACGATTTCACACCAGCAGATTTCGGCAAAAAATTTGGCGATTAACAAATCTCCATGAAAGGTTTTCCCAAATCTGTTGGTTCGAAATGTTGGATTTTAAACTGTAGCTCGTGCCCTCATATTAACTACACATTAAACGATGAATGGGTGTGAAGGTAGATAGGTCGTACCCTGATTAAAGGTTTGCAATGCAAATGTGTGTTATGTAGTTGCCCACAGTTAATATTGAATATCTCCTACTTCAAAGGAATTTCATATTTCTTGACAACACAGCATACGTAGGTTCATCTTTCTCCTGGGCAAGCGCTTCTTCTTTTTGCCAATATCTTCAGGTCTGACAGGGTCCATCATACAGATGATTAAGATTAAATTGGTTTTTCCTTATTCACTAACTTGATAGGGGGCCACCTTTATGATGACCTTTGGATCCTTAGGTTTCTTTGTTGCACCAGTTTGAATTCTGTTTTAATGAACGTCAAAATCTATTGAATCCTTTACCTCAGACTATTCTGCCCAATAATTCTGTTGGTCAAAGATTTGGTAACTTTGGATCCCCAACCAAACGGTGATTGTAGGCTTCTGCAGAAGTCGCTTGTAAGGCATTGCGTTATAAGGGCTGTAAGGCTCGCTATAAATAGCTCTGGTCGGACTTATGCGAACTTATTTTCTGCACTTATTTCGTATCGGGTAAGATTCAGACTCTCCCTGAAAAGTGAGTTTTTTTATATCTCATCTTTCTTTTTGCCCCCCCGGATAATTTTCATGTATGAACTCAATTGTTTTTCTTTGTTCTTTGGAGTATGCATCGTTAATAGCTTGATGCAGTAAGCGCTAGGCGCTTTTCTTGCTGGAGAGTAACGTAAGATTTCTTTTCTTCTTTTTAGTTAAGTAGTCCATGGTCGTATGATATGGTTAAGGCTGTGAGTCTTTCCTCTGTCTGGACCCTGCTGGCCCTGCACTTCTTGTTGTCGGACTGGTAGTGAGTACATACATGGTTGTCAAAAGAAGCGTTCACATCAAAAATACGAATATAATCAATAATTACCGTATTTTATTTAAATTGTTTCAGTTGAAGTTGATTTCTTACCATCCTTACTCATACGTGGGTCTGAACCTTTCAATTGTTATGTGGAGAGGGTGTACATCTAGTCGTTGTTGATCACTTGCAGTTTATTTATTAATTTCTTTTAAACTAAAGGAATCGAAAATTACTTATTGCTGCTACACAAACAAAAGAAACAAAGAAAACTGACAAAAGAAGATGCCACTGGCATAAGTTTATTTCTTTCTTTATGTACCCAAAATCATCCTGTGATATTTATTTTTTTTGATTGTATGTCATACATTAAATAATAAAAATGTATGTCTTATAGGCCAAAACTAAATTAGAAACCAATGGAGAGAAAAACAAAAAAAGAATCGCCAATAAATTTATAAGCCCTGGTTGTGCTTTCGTTGTCCGTACCATGTTTCTTATTTAAAGGAACAAGTAAGATCTCTTTGGATGATTTTCCTTTACTTAAACTTGCTTTCATGTTGAGTTAGAAATTTACGAAAATATTTTTTCTTCCTTCTGTTTCTTGTTGTTTGTTGTTCTGAAGGTGGGGAGTTTAAATTTATTTATGTCTATTACGGGTTAATAAAGGTTTTTAGTTTTATAACTATTATTAGAAAACTAATCATTTGATTATTTTGTTTTTGCTGTGACACAATTCTTTCGTAAATTTTCACAGAGTTGGGTTGAATTTTTTTTTTTTTCTATCTGGTTGGGAGCATTGAATTTAAGGAGTTGTTAGCATTAATACATCGGTTTTTATTACTTAATATGATTGAAAAGAATTTGAATTTTCACACTATTAAGTGCAGGAAAACTATATTCGTTTAATATTCGATTTTAAACGTTAAAACTTTAAAATGAATTCTTAAACTAATCTTGTTAAGCTTGATTAAATTCTGTTTTAACATGCGAAATATCTTTTGTTGAAGTCTTTGAAACTAAATGGGATTTTCACTAAAAAAAATACTTTGTCTGTACCTAATTCTAGGCTACAACTTTAGGAAAAGATCATACATCTAACATATACCATACATACAAACCACAATTGTTATTACAAACCTAGTTTCTCACACATACCTTATGTTGTGAGTTTATGTTGATATTTACGGAGCAGCGGACAACAGATTTTTGGGCAGAACTTTTCATGGCATTTTTAATTATTTTTTGACAGAAATGATGTTTGGAAGGAATTTGCCGAAAAATATTTTTCCTATTTCGTTTTTGACTTGGGGTTTGAAATTCCTATTAGACTTGATCTACTTCGCATGGAACAGATAGTCTTACTTGTATATTACGGTGGCATGGTTCTATTGGTGTCTATAACGTCTCAATTAATTGCCAATTATTCTGTACTCCTATTATTCGGGCTGTTTTCTCTGCCGTCACTTGTCTTCTCACACTTATACTTTAATACTTTTCGTTTGTGTCTTGTGGATTCCATTATGTGGCCTATTAGCAGTTGTCTAACCGGCTTGCAAGGGTATGCCAATCCAGCCCCATTTATGCTTTTTTAACTCCTAGATAAAGCTGTCTTCTTCTTGCCCAGGTTGCTGGTTAGATATAGTTTTCGACCACAAATTACACAGGCATAAGCATAGGAAAATGGCCAATCTCATGTGCACTTGTATTTTTGATAAAATCACATGTGGCAGCATTAAATCATAGCAAGATAATCGTATCTTTACCTTATTTCGCGCATGAATTATTTTTAATTTTTGCTATGTAGGAGATGTAGGTCATGACATCCACCGATTTTGCAAAAACTCTAAGAGTTTCTAAAGATTGCCATGAAAGGTTTTCTAAAACTGTCGTCTGGTGTCGATTTGTAAACTGTAGGTCACCATTTAGTTTTCTTTATGGTTTAGAATCCTTTCTTGAAATATTATTTTCAATGTTAATGCGGGGTAACAAATGAAAAACTCATTTCTATAATCTGTTGTTCATATCATCAAAAATTGGATAATTTCATTTCGATGACCAATTTCTCAATCCAAATAAAGTTTTTTTTTCGCTGTTTTGTTGTGTTTTTTTCTTTCTTTTCTTAAACTTTACAAATAATTGCCCACATCTAAGTCTTATCATTTTTGTATGATTTTAAGTTTCTTTTGGATGCTTTTGTATTTCATATGCATTCTGTCGGTCTGTCTGTCTGCAGAAAAAAAAAAAAAATAAATGAAATGAAAAGAATACATTACATCCATTAAGAATTTCAAGTTTCACTAGAAGAAACCAATGTTATACCATACATGCACACATAACATCTAGTTTTTTTCATTCTGTATTATGCCATTAAAAATGAGACTAGAATTTCATGCAAACCATATTTCTCTTTTTTTTTTGTTCTTACATGCATGCATGCATGCATGTATGTCTCTGTATGTATAGCATGTATGTATGTATGTATGATTATGAAGTCTTAAGTAAAATAATAAAACTTAAAGACGAAAAAAAAAAATAAATAAAAAGTTTTGCTTTTAAAACAAAATGTCACTTAAAATGGAAAGTCATTCATCTTCTTGGGTGCTAAAGATAAAAAGCACACTAAAAGTAAAACAAAAACTGTAATAAAATAAAGAAAAAAAAAAAGAAAAGAAAGGAAAGGAAGAAAAAAAACAACGAAGTAGAAATAAACTTGAAAGTAAAAATTAATGTACGTCTCTGCCTAAGTAAAGAAAAAAAAAGATTTTTAAGCTAAAATATGTAAAAGAAACACGAGGGTTGTTGGTAAAATGTTCGAAAACACTAAATTATTACCGTCTAGTGGGAATACGCTTAAAAGAGACATTAAAAGAAGTTATAAAAAATGGCTTTGAATTTAATTATTTCAACAGAAAAGGAATTGGGATTTTTTTTTCTTTCAAAAAGCCTTGCTTGTTCTCTTAACATCTAAAACACTCGGTTTATGTGGTTGTAACAAATAACAAAAACAACAGAAATAAAATATTCAATTTAGACAATAATTAACGCCCCATAAAAATGTTTTATATGCGTTTTTTTATTAAACAACAAAAGCAAAAAAAAAAAAAAAAAAAAAAACACCAAGTTAATGTTTACTTTTTATTATTGTTTTCATCGTTTAACCAAAATTTCGTTGTTTTTGAAAAACAAAATTTTATGGTTTTTAAAATGCTTTAAAAATCGATATCAAATTACAGATACAATCGTTAAAACTAAATTAATTCAATATGAAAATGAATAGGGGCTTTGGGGATTTCACATAAACAACATGTAATAAAATATTTAAACAAGCAGTTTTAATGTTTGTTTTTGGCATTTTTATAATCTTTGACAAATAAATACATTCAGTCTAAGCATACAACATTTAAACCTTGTGCTTGATGAATTTTCGATCTCGATTTTCTACGATTACTTTGCGGATTCCAATCGATTTTAACTTTAAACATCTTCATTGTACGTTGTTGTTCGAAGACTTTAGCATAAGTTTTATGGATTTTATCAAACCTGGCACGTCCCAACTGCCTTTCTTTGCCTCTTTTAGCGACAATATAGTTTTGATGACTGTTCATGGTTATATTTGGCAGATATGCACTGTTCCGAGGCAGAAATGCTTAGCAAATGCTAGCAATTTCTGTCACCATATCTCATGTCCCCTTGTTTTTAAGTTCATTAATCAAATCTGTTTTAAAATAATTAAGCAGGTACTATTCTCCTACTTAAGTAGACTTAGACTACGAGAAATAGCATGGTATTGCTTCTGATATCAAATAAGAATTGATTTTTTCCATAAAAACCGGAAGAAACGTCCACAGGAAGTACATTCCACTGGGCATTCCAACACGAATAAAACTGTTGTGTAAACTGCGAGAAAGTCTATTAATTTCCCGAGAGCACAAACCGTTGTAGTAGGGATAGAAGGGTGAAACACTGACCCTACTGTTATGGTGTGCCAATGAATCAATGGATTTGTAACGGAGACTTCGATGTCATACATAAAACCGAGCTCATTTTCAAATGCTGGTACCCTCTCAGATCTGTTTCTTTGGGTTTTAAGCCCACAGTTTTGTCAAGGAGTTGTTACCAAACTTTTATGATTAAACATTTTAATTCACATCGGATCTTTCATTAAGCTCTTTCTATCTCTGAATTTGAGTTAAACACTGAATGTGTGAGAAGTCACCGTAGTCTAGTACGTGTTGTTTTAGTAGCCGTAAGGCCTAGGTTTAACATCAGGTCAGACATCAAAACAAAATACAAAAAAAAAAAATATTTCTTCGGCCACTTTTACTCTCATTAGATTTCTGGTAAAAACTCTGCGAGCAAATAAAATTGCCATGAGAAGTTCCTCATAAAATCTGTCTTTCGAAATCGCCTTTAAACAGTAAATCCCGCCACTCATGTATAAAATTAACAAACACAAGATAAGTGGTGTGAGAAGCTAAGTCGTAATCCTGACTGAAGGGGTGTACCAAATATGTATGTATGTTTGTGTGGGATATCATCGATATTTTCTATATATTTTCTTTACGTTTGAAAAACCTATTGCTGCGATTATATGTGGAATATAACATCGTTTAAATGCACGCCACTACTGCAATAGGTGTAGCGCATTCAAAAAGGTTTAATTTCTGATGATTTTGGCGCATAATCAGCATAAATTTGATGGCAAGGGTTTTTGTGTTTTGCACCTGTGACTTAAAACAACCCCCACTAGAAAAACACTAATGGGATCAAATAAGCTCCACGTTAGATGGCCAGCTCCACAAATCGCTCCTACAGAATATCCAATGTGTTACAAGCTGTGCGCCACATTCGGATGCATTATCGAAAGCTCATGCCGTTGGTATCCAGATCATGCTATTCAAATCGAATTAACTTGATAATCTTCAAATTATAGAGCTCGCAAGTGAGTGTTAGCATTATTTTCAAAGTAATATAGGCCGATGACGCGACCAGCTTCAAATACACAGTAAACAGTGAACTTTTCGGTATGGATTTAACGCTCTGAGATCTCATATGGATTGGTATTGTCTTCAATTCGACATTTTTGTTTGTTTAAGTTCTTATTCATCCCGAAATAGATCTTATACCTTAAAAGCATTTTGCGTGTGGTACGTTGCCCGAATAGATCACAAATTTTCATAAAACATTTTTATTATTAGCACTATTTGTTGAATGCTATATGCGTCATATAGGACAGAGCTCTTTCAAATCTTTCTTTATTATGGTTTTAGTATTCATTTTTTTTTTAAATATTTAAATCATTTTCCCATCGAATATTTTTGATTACTTTCTATGCGATATTTCACAATTTGTAACATATTTTAGATATTAAGCTTGTTTTTATAGACATTATGTTTATACATTATATTTTACAATATTAAAGACATGCAAAAGGAGTGTCTAAACTTTAATCAATCTTTCATAATTTTTTATTTTTTTTTTTATTTCGATGATGATTATTTCACTAACTTGATATATAGTTTCAGGAGAAATCATTAAAACAAATGCTATTTCATTTAAAACAAGGAAGCTTAAAAATAAATACAAGTTCCCTTAAACATTAATTAAATTGATATATGATTTCACGCTTGTTTCTTAAGTCTTTTGTTATTTAAAGTATAATTTATTTGAAAAATTAGAAATCTTAAAATAAAATTTCCTTTTGATTTTTTCTTTTAAATACAACAATGTTTTTAACAACTTTTTAATTTGTTTTTCTTTATATAAGTAAGTAGGCGCCAGCTTTATAAAGCTTTCAATTTCAAGATAATTTTATAATGAGATTTATTACATTTATGGTAATCGTATACAATAAATTACAATGCCAATATATTGTTGTTAATTATGATATTATAATAAATAACAAACAATATCTCTTACACTCTTTTTAATGTTAAAACAAAAAAAAAGGCAACAAGATTTTGTTGAAGGGAATATTGAACAAACAACAACAAAAGTTATTAAAATAATTTGCATAACTTGTCATATGGCAAATATGACAGATATAAACTAATGAAAACGCCCACCATAAAATAACTAATAATACTTTAACAATATAAATAAGATATATTAACTGAAATTATGCAGGGTTTTGGCTTAAAAAAATATTTAAAAAAATAAAAAAAAAATTATAAGCCAAGATGCCATTTTTCTTTCCTTCGAAATTCTTTTTTTTTTTATTTTTTGAATAATTATTTACTTTGTTTTAACATAACATTAGTATGGCAAACACACCTTAATTGTTTGGCATTTATTATGTTTTCTTTTTCAAAGGAAAGAAACAAAAAAACAAAAAAACCAACTGAATTTCCGTTTTCATAATGATTTTTAATGAAAGTGAAGTTTATTTGCTTTTATGGCAAGGAAGTCTTTGGCTTTGAAGATGTATTGAAAGCAAAAAATTTTCTTACTTTTTTAAACAATTAATTAATCAAGGCAATGTTTTCTCTTTTTTTTTCAAAAGATTTATTTTTCAAGCCCACACTTTACTGCATAGAACATTTAAAAGTTGATTTGCTATTTATGAAAAAATTACAGAAAAAAAACAAATGTTTTTTGTTATTAATAAACATAAGAAAATATTTTCCTTATTGCAGTAATTTTTTATTGCTGCCTGACTGACGCCTTAAGGCTTTTGTTATAAAATAACAGTAAATTCCGAAATTAAAAACCCACTTCGCATTGATATGGCTGCTGTAATTGATGAAAACTTAAATGCTATACCCTCGCCATTAATTTAAAACATGAAAATCTAGAACTCAATTGTATGAACGTGTGATAAAATGCTTATGATCATTAAATGTTTGTATGTGCTTCGTAGCAATCTATTGTATGTAGGAGAAGATATTCATACTCAATACCCTCGTTCATAGTACTGTATAAGTTTTAAAATAGATTATTAGAACTGTATTTTAATACGACTCACCAAGTCTTATATGACTAAACTGAGTATTATTTTCGACTCTAGTCACGCAATATTTCTTTCCCTTATGTTATTACTATACAAATGCTTCATGTTTTTTTTTTTTTGGGATCAAAGGATACCCAAATAGCATCAGTTTTAAGATACACAGAGTATAACATAGTTTTTTGCATCAGTAGAACGATACTTTAATAATATTTCATCTGAAAGTCTGGGTAGAGTAAACATTAGAGTCCAAAGGTCTTGATATTCTGGGCATGAAGTAAAGTGCTTTAGTTTCTGTGGCCAAAAAGATTATTAAAGAAGTGTAAGTTTATCCACAAAGTCGCCATAGGCTAGAGGGTAGTGAGTTGGCTTATTAGACGTGACGCCTCGGTTCAAACCCCAGGTCAGACATCAAAACGAAAATATTTCTTCGACGATTTCATATCAGCAGATTTCCGGCAAAAATTCTGCGAGTAAATAAAATTTGCCATGAAAAGTTTCTTCCAAAAACTGCAGTTCTCGCCACTTATGTTTAAGATTAAAAAAAAAACTGTAGGAACTTAGGTCGTAATCCGTGTGTATGTAAGTTGAGCCACAGTTAATATGAAATAATCTCCTACTTCAAAGGAGAATTTCTATATTTCTTGACAACACAGCATACGTAGTTCAATCTTCTCCTGGGCAAGAGCTTCTCTTTTGCAAATATCTTCAGGTCTGACAGGTCCATTATACAGATGATTAAAGATTAAATTTGGTTTTCCTTATACTAACTTGATAGCCACCTTTATGATGACCTTGGATTCTATAAGGTCTTCTTGTAGCACACAGTTGTAACTTCTGATTTTATGAACGTCAAAATTCTATTGAAATCCCCTTTACCTAGACATATTCTGCCAATAAATTCTGTTGGTCAAAGATTTGTAACTTTTAGATCCCCAGAGCCAAACAATGAAAGACTTTGTGATTTCCTTTCCTTTCTTTCCCGTGATTGTAGCTTCTGCAGAAGTCGTTGTAAGGCACTTGCGGTTATAAAGGCTGTAATGCTCGTATAAAAGCTTCTGATCGGACTTAGCGAACAACTTTCTCAGCATATATTCGTATCGGTACAGATTCTAGACTCCCTGAAAGTGAGTTTTTTTATCTCATCTTTCTTTTGCCCCCCGAGATAATTTCATGTATGAACTCAATTGTATTTTCTTTGTTCTTTGGAGTATGCATCGTTAATAGCTTGATGTAGTAAGCAAATCTAGATTCAAGCGCTTTGCTGCTGAGAGTGGCTAAGATTCTTCTTCTTCTTTTTTTTTAGTTAAGTAGGCCATGTGGTATTGATATGGTTAAGGACTATAGTTTTCCTCTGTCTGGACCCTGTGCCCGGACTTTTGTTGTCGACTGTATAGTGAGTACAGTACAGTGAGCATCAAAAGAAGCTTCACATTAAAAAAAAAAAAGAAATTTACATTAATAAATTACCGTTATTTTTATTTTAAAATTGTTTCATTGAAGTTGATTTTCTTACCATCATCACTAATACGAGCCTGAACTTTCAATACTAGTGATGAGGGTGTACATCTAGTCGTTGTTGACCACTAGCAGTTTATTTATTTAATTTCGTTTTAAAACTAAAGAATCAAAAATTACTTATTGTGCTACGAAAAACCAAAAAAACAAAAAGAAAACTACAAAAGAAAGATGCCACTGCCATAAGTTTTCATTTTCTTTCTTTATGTACCCCAAAAAATACTGTTTTTTTTATCTTTTTTTGATTGTATTCATACATAAATAATGTATGTTTTATAGGCCAAACTAAATAAGAAACCCAATGGAGAAAAAAAAAAAAAAAAGAAAGAATTGGCAAATAAATTTATAAACCTGGCTTGTGACTTTCGTTAGTCGTACATGTTTATTATTTAAAGGAAAAAGTAAGATCTCTTTGGATGATTTTCCTTAACTTAAACTTGCATTTCATGTTGAGTTAAGAAAATTTACGAAAATAATTTTTTTTCCCTTCTTTTCTGTTGTTTTGTTGGTTACATGAAGGTGGAGTTTAAATTTATTTATGTTATACGGTAATAAAAGGTTATTTTTTAGTTATTATAACTATTATTAAGAAAAATAAATCATTGATTATTTTGTTTTTGCTGTGACACAATTTTTCTAAATATTTCTACAAGTTGTTCAATTTTTTTTTTTATTAGAGGGGGGGGGGAGCATTTGAATTTAAGGAGTTGTTAAGCATAATAATAGGTTTTTATTAACTTAAATATGATTGAAAAGAATTTGACATTTTCAACTATTAAGTGCAGGAAAATATTCGTTTAATAATTCGATTTTAAAACGTTAAAACTTTAAAATGAATTTTAAACATAATCTTGATTAAGTTGAATTTAAATTAGTTTTAAACATGCGAAATATTTTGTTGAACTCTTTGAAAACAAAATGGAATTTTAATAAAAAAAAATACTTTTCTGTACATAATTTAGGCTACAACTTTAGGAAAAGATATACATCCTATACATATACACATACATACAAACACAATTGATTATTACAACCTTTTAGACAGAATTACGACCTAGTTTCTCACACTACTTATGTTGTGAGTGTTAATTTGATACATGAGCAGCGAACAATAGATTTTTGAGAATCTTTTCATGGCATTATTAATTATTTTTTGACAGAAATATGTTGTAAGGAATTTGCCGAAGAAATATTTTTTCTTATTTCGTTTTGACTTGAGGTTTGAACCGCTATTAGACTTCCACTACTTCAGGCATGGAAAATACTTTACTTGTATATAAGATGGCATGGTTTCTATAAGGAGTATAAAGTCTCATTTAATTTCCTGATCATTTTCGTGGCACTTTTTCGGCAGTTTCTTCTGCTTCAAATTGTCTTCTTTACGAATAAGCAAGGTATACTTTTCGTTTGTTGTCTTGTTGATTCCATTATGTGGCAATGTGATTGTAATAACCGGCTGCAAGGGTAATGACCAAATCCCAACCTCATTGCCAGCTTTTTATCACAGTATAAAGGCTGTCTTGCTAGTGTGCGCGCAGGTGGGCTGATTAGGGTTAATGGTTTTCAGACCAGGAGATACAGGCATAAGCTTAAAACTGGCATTGATAAGCCTTGTATTGTTTTGTAAATCAAACGTGTGGCAACGTTTTAAACCGCTGATGAGAGTGTTATTTATATTTGCGATTGATATTTTTATTTTTGCTTGTAAGATATGAGCTCTCAGACATCTTCAAAAAACAGATTTCTGACCAAAACTCTGAGAGTTTCTACAATTGCCATGGAAATAGTTCTCAAAAATCTGTCGCACGGAGTCACTTTAACTGTAAGGTCCCGCCATTCATGTCTGAATTGAAAACACTGCCACACGTTAGTGGTTTGAAGATCTGGTTGTAATTCCTGACCTGAAAGGTTGTGAAGACAAATTATGTACATATGTATGAGATGGCCCGAAATATCTGAAGATCATCATCTGATCCCTACTAATCTAATTGATAGCATGCTGGACTATTATTGTGAGGGTCGCGCTTCGATACCGAGTCTACATCGATCATAAGGTCTCAGTACTTAACTCGTAATAATTATAATATTAATTGTAATTGTATTCTAAATTATAAAAAATAATAAAAAAACCCTCGTTTTTTCTATACAAAAGTTGTGTCTTAAGTTCTTTTGTTCATTAAGCATATATCTTCATAAATTTCCATTTAATTGTCTTTATTCTTTCTAAAGGCATGAATAAAATTTTCAACAAATTCCTGTCCATTTCGGGGGTTTTTTTTTGTTTTCTCTTGCGAAAGGATTTACATAAATTACTTAACGAAACATAGTTTAAGTGCTTTCATTATTTATTTTTGTGTGTGTTTTTTTTTGCTTTTACAACTTAATTTTCACATTAAATAGCAAAAGGCTAGAAGAGCAACACCAAAAAACACTCAACAGCAAAATTGCAATGCTTAACTTAAACTTAACAAGTGCAAATATAAGAAAAGGAAAATAGTAACAACAACAATAAATTATCATTAATCTTATGAATTGCACGAATTTACATAATTTTTTTCTCCAAACAAAACAAAACTACTTAGTTGTTGTTATACTCTGGATTTGTTTTGATACGGCTTTCATTCATTAATTCTAAAAAAAAAAGAAAAATTGTTTAAAATTTAAAAACTAGCATTGAAGTTAAGCCAAAAGGTAAGAATTAAAACAACAACAATTAAAAAATAAAGAAAAAGCTTTTTCTAAGTATAACATCGTATGCAGCTGCAGCTACAGCACGCTACATTTAATAGCAAATGACATACAAGATTTGAAAGTTTGTGAAATCAGAAAAGGAAAACAAAACATGTGACATTAAAATTAAATTTCCATTTGCTTAGGGTATTTGAAATTCGCTCTAAGGCAGCTTAAAAGTGTATGCCACACACACACTACTATACCCAACTACTATTACTTAAAAGTAACGCATTAGTTTAAGCCATTAACGCAGTTTTAAGCATGTAGTCTTTGTTTTATTATGGTGTTAAAAGAGAAAAGAAATAAAATGTTTCCAGTGCATACATATATACATACATACATACATATTCAACGACAACATTAACAAATTCATGTTATTTTTCAGTTGCTTTTCTTTGACTCTTTTCCTCTTTTATTTTGTTTAAATTATTTAGTGTTACAATGTTGTTGTTGTTGTTGTTGTTATTGTTGTTAGTTTTCTACACTCTACAAAAAGGGGAGCAATAAATTTTTCATACGTCTTAACATATGCCTGGTTTTACGAGTGTTTAGTGTTAAAACAAAATAAATTTAAATCAACTTAGAAAGTCGTTATTAAGCCAAGGCTGGCTGGCTGGCTTGTTGGCTTGCTCATCTGCCATACTATTTCGCTACAAAACTTATTTTATTTTTTTGTTTTTTTTTTTTAAATTAAAAACATGTTAATACTTCCTAATACGATTTTTCTTTTTCGTTTGAATTCATTTTTTCTTAGAAACATTTTAAAACAAACAACAACAAAGTGTCACATTAGTGGCAATAAAGGTGTTTAAATTTTTGTTATGTTTTCTCTCCTTCTCTATCTCTTTCTCTCTTTCTCTTTTGCTTTTAAAGGATATTTATATGCCAGAGTTTTAGTTTTTATTGTTATTATTTGATTGTGGTTTCTGTTTTGTAAACGTGTTTGCATTCCTTTTTATTTCGTTCATTAATTATAATGTGATCATTGGCTAAGCACGCACATTTTGAAAATATATTGGCAGGTACCTACGTATGGTATGGTAGTTGGATGGTGAAAAATGTTTCATGAAAACTTATTGAGTTTTAGCATTAATTTAATGTGAATTTATATTTCTTTTAACCCCTTAAGGGTGGGTTGTAGAGCCACAGTACAAATAAATTTAAATTGAAGGATTTTGGAATGGTAAACGCAACTTTGGCTTTTAACCTTGAAAGTCGGGTATGTATTGGCGGTGTGTGGTAGAATAAACTTTGAATATTAAGCTGGATATCCAATCCAATCCCAACATTCAATTCAATACTCCACATATCTAAGCACTGGTATCTAATCAGGGTATAATGAAAGGCTTGTGAGTCCATATCTATCATTCGGGATTTGTTTAAGCTTTCAATTCAAATTCTATAAGAACTATTAAAACAACGAGAAAACTAAAGCTCATAAACGGTAGAAAACTTTCCTATTCAGAAGTCCCCAATAGTGGTATATTATTGGTCTCGAAACGATACTCTAATGGGCCCCATAATCCTTTAATAAAGCATCCTATAACACCACTTTTAATGGAGAAGAGGCTTAAAAGTATAAGCATGTGACGTGTGTAAGCGCTTTGAAAGGAATTAAGAATTAACCCAGTAAAAATCGAAGCAAGAGGAGTAATTTTCAATTTCTGTGTGTGTCATCTCGTGTGAAACACAGTACAATACATATGGAAATTAAATTAAATTGCCATGGTGTACTTCAAGGAAAGTTAAGCATATCCTATGTATATAAGGACAACGACCTAGCTTTTCACACCAAAAGTAGCGGCACATACAGTTTAAAGTCGACTCTGAATGGCAATTTTTTTTTTAAAAACTTTCCATGGACATTTTTTCAGGGTTTTTGCTAGAAATCTGCAAAGAGAAGAAGAAATATTCAAATTTCGGAGATAGCTGACCTGAGGTTTGAGTTGTGGTTTCACGTCTAATAAGCCAGTGCTCTACGTACAAGACTAGGATGACTAGGGCATAATCGACAGACTCTGTGTCTTCGGAGAGAGCTTTGCAATGAGACTTTGTAATAAGAATGAATTCTGGACTGGAATTATTCTGTAGTACGTAGATGTGATGTGTGTTCAGCAATTATTCGGAACTCATACTAAATTCACTGGCATTGAATATGCTGAAGTCATTGGTAAACTGGCAGAAATTTTCAAGTGGAAGTTGTATTCAATTCAGTTAGGCTGCAGGCTGTGCACTTAACTGGTATGAGATTGATTTGAAATTATTATAAGCCTGTTTGTGTATTGGGTTATCCTTTGCTTGATCACTGGTTATAGTGGAATTCAGGAAAATCAGCGTGCATGTCAATATTTTCCTTTCAAGCCAAGGTTGCTCGTTGGCCTTCAGTCTACTATAGGAACTGCATCAACTGAAACAAAGTAAAGAGTAAGAATTCAATGCACTACAGTCTATTTATATGAATTTTAAAGAAATTGTAAAAAGATGGCATTGATATTTTGTGAATGAGGCCTTTAAGTTAAGTGTTTTTAAAAAAAGGAAACATTAACAATTGTAATGAAGAAAAAAAAAAAATTGGCAACAAAGTTGTGAATGCCTGCCTAATAATAAAGATAACAAAATTGTTTAAACTTTTTAAACGAATTCTTGTGTTGTTTTAATGGTTAAGCTTTATTTAATGTCTTGCGTTACCATATTTTCGACATTTATTTTATGGCTTAATTAGACTTTGAATTACAGGCTAAAACGAAATCTCACAAATGAAATTTATCCGGTTTGAAAAACAATCATTATTAATAGTTTCCTTTATATGCAACGATGTTTACTTACGTTTCGTTTCGCATTTTTATTTTTGTTTCTTTGCTTTATCATTTCTAAAAACAGCATAATTTCTTGCACCATTATTCTTTTCGGTATAATGCCACAAAAATTTTGTTTGTTTTTTTCTTTTTTGTGGTTTTTCTTTAGCCAATCCCTAATGGTTTATTATTGCTCCATATCATTTGTCTTTTGGTGTAGTAATGTTTACTTTAACCTGTCGTTTTCTTTTGCAATTTTTTTTTCTTTTCTTTCCTGCCGTGTTTTTCTTTACTTTTCGTAAATTAAGCCACTTTAAGGCCTTAGATTTGGGATTGCTGTGCTCACACTGTTGTGCCTCTTAAATGATTAATTAAACAGAGTTTTTCAATTACCATTTATTGATATAATAAATCAATTTATGGCTACTACTTTAGTTGAAAAATAAAGGAAAAAACTAAACAGAAAACAGAGTTTCTTTTTTATTTTGTTTATTTATAACTACTACTATAGTTGGCTTTAACTAAAAACACACTAAAACGCTATGTTAACCTAACGTAATGTGGTATTCGAATCTTGGAAAATGAAAAGACATTGTATTTAATGTTGCCTGGTGGTGGAAAAAAAAACTGATCTCAGACTTGAACTTGTACCTTCAGTTTCAGTTTTTATTTGTTTTTAATTTTAAATGCCGGTTTAACAGACAAGACAAGTATACGTAAGTAATTTTTATGGATGAAAACGTATAGATTTGCATAAATAGCATTGATTTTATACGAAAAAAAAAAAAATAAAAAATAAAAATAAAAGAAACGAAACACCTATTGCTTGTTATTAAAATTTAAAAGGGGGGGTCTTAAATAAAGTAATAAATCTATCGTTTTTATGTGGCTTTTTGCAACAACACTCAACTTTAGTTAAATGCTTTAACAATTTTTCATTATAATTGTAGATGTCTTGTGCTATACATATATAGTATATTGGCACTGTTGAAACATATGGTCATGCTATTTTAATGTTTATAAACATTGATTTATTCCATACAATGAAAAGAATTTTTTTTAATTAAATTTCAAAACAACCATAAAAAATTTTTAAAATCTATCTTGGCTATCATATGTCTTATTGTGTAAATAATAATTGTTTTAATTTTTATTTGCAGGTAATTTGTGACAAATTATTGAAAATTCTATGTTTTAAGGTAAATATGTATTATTATTTTTATATAAAATCCCTTCGAAAGGAAATAAAAGAAAAATATGGTCGCCATAGTCTAGTAGGTAGTTCAAACCCTCGGTCATACATCTCCAACTAAATGAAAATATGAAAAAAATATTTCTACGGCGACTTCCTATCAGCAGATTTCCAGCAAATACTCTGTGAGTAAAATAAAACTGCCATGGGCAGGATTCTTAAAAATCTGTCGTTCGGAGTCTATTTTAATCTGTTGGTTCCGCCCATCATCTAACATAAGTGGTGTGACAAACTAAATCGCAATCTTAACTAAAGACTCGTAATGATCAATCATGTATGTATGTTTGGGCTGGAAATCTTTTAAACTATATAAAATGAACCTCACCTAAGGGTTTTATTATTATTCCGTACACTTTAGACTGAAAGTTTACATTCCACATGAAGCCAATTTCCAAATTTGATGGCTATTCTTTTACTCAATTACCGTTGCCAGATGTAAATCCAATGATCGTTTTTAAATCTATATTGGAATAGCTCATTGGCTGTTTTTTTTTAATCCAATACTGCAAGATGGCTCCCTACTATATGTAATGCATTGTGTTGGAATTCGTAAAATAGGTAATGGAAAGGAGGTAAGAGGGAATAGTGTTTTAAGCACATTCGATTTGATTATTTTCATATTATAAATGACACTAAAAACCTCTGCAGGAAGAGAATGCAACATACAGATAATCCGGCTAAGTAGAAATTCTGCCTGTAATGCACTATGCAATCCACTCACCATTTAACTACAAACGGATGTGTTCTGTAAGAAAAACAGGTGTTGCGTAAGAATATATGAATTTCGGGAACAAGTCTTTTTATTTCGTTCGAATAAAATCGTTGTAATAGCGGCTAAATAGTGAAACACAAGCACAATGCTGTTGGTGCTGCAATGAATAGAGTTGGATACCTAAGATCTCTTATACGTGATCCAAGAGTATAGGCCCATGCATGAGAATTTTATTCTATCTTCAGTCAGGTTGGCTCTATTTTGTTTGGGATCATTAGTCAGGATTACGACCGTCCCGTAGTCAGGGTTACGACCTAGTTTCCCACGCCACTTATGTTATGCGTGTTAATTTTATACATGAATGGCGAGACCTACAGTTTAAAGAACACTCCGAACGACAGATATTTGAGAAACTTTACATGGTAATTTCATTTTATTCTCAGAGTTTTTCAAAGAAATCTACTGAGAGAATAGTAATGAGAATAAATTTTCCCAAAACTTCAAGCCTTCTAAAGATTGGAATCATTCAGTATAGGGCTGGAAAAACCAATGCTATTAGAACAGACGACCGAGTTTTGCGTGATTATTCTGAATTCATAAAAAAGGCATTGTATATTCTTAAGTCATTGGTAACATGCATGATAGCTTTATTGCATTATCGCTCCGGCTCGCTCTGTTTTGTTTCTTGACTCATAGACATACATTTGAGATGTTATGCGGCAAAAGAAAATTATTTAGGAAGGACTTGAAAATAAATAAAACTAGAAAACTGATAACATATTGCTTCCTTTTAAAGAAAACATCTGATTTTAGTCTTTGAAATAACGTCAGTTTGTGATAGAATTTAAAAAAATAGTGAAAACTGTTATTCAATTGTAAATTAAATTTATTTTGATGTTAAATTCTACCGCAATGTTAACAACTTTAGAACAAAAATTATTTTTTAATTTTTTATTTAGAAACGTAAAGTTTGTTTCTTAAGTCTTTTGTATTTTGTAAAATTTTTTATTTTGAAAATATTTTCTTTTTTTGTTTTTATGATAAAAATTTTTTTAACAATTTGTAGGATTTTTATTTAAAATAAAAAATTTATTAAAATTTATAAGAAAATGTCTTAAAATCTGCAATGAAAACTTTTTAAATTCGATTGTTGCTCTTTGCAATTGCAAGTAACTTATGAAACATGAATAAATAATTTCCATTTTATTTTTTTTCACAGAAAAATAAAATAAACAACAACAGTTTCATAGAACGGCATACATAGTTTTGTAGATAAACGTGCAAAAATTTTAATAAATAATTATACACAAAAATTTATGGCAAAAATAAAATGTAATGCTTAAAAATAATATTCTTTTAAAGGCAAAGAAGAATGCTTTCTGCTCTTATTTTGCATATCAATAAAAATCGATCAAAAGGATCTCTGATCTCTAAAAACAAAACAAAAAAAAAAAAAAAACCAAACCTGTAGACTGTATGGGTTGACTCTAAAACAGTAATATAGAACAAAAACAATAACAACAATAACAGCATTATGATATAAATTTTTTTTTATATGCATTGCTGCTGCTGTTAATATGAAAACGTACGTACGTCTTATGTTTCTGTTGTTTTCGTTTTTATTTTCTCAGCAGAAAGTTAACTTTCTGTTGTTGCTGGTGCTTTATGCCACTTTATTTCTCTGTTGTTGTTATTGTTATTGTTGTTGTTGTTGTTGTTAACATTGCAACGCATTTATTAGCCTTAAGCAAAATATTATGCAGAAAAATTGAAAAAAAAAGTTTAAAAAAAGCAGAGCATTTGCTACTCTAAACATTTGCAACTTGTTGCTGTTGCTACATTTTATTCTTCATTTTTTGTTTTGTTGTTTTTGTTTCTGTTTCTGTTTTTTTTTATACAGCATAAATGGTTCATGCCGAAGAGTGGTATTATATGGCATGACTGCATCCTTTTGTCTACATACTTATGATTTTTCCTTTTTGTGTGTTGTTTTTTTTTGCCGTAGTTTGTTGCATACACACATACTCTTGGTTTACACGCGTATGCTTTGCTATATATTTGCATATATGCAGCTTAAGGCCAACAGTAACAGCAGTAACTACTACAATAACTAAACAAAACAGCCCCGGTTTTAGTTTCTTTTTCTTTTGCTTTGTACAACAAACATTTTTGTTAAGTTTAAAGCAGTAGGTGTCAAAAGTTAAAATTATAAATTTTCCTTCTTTTTTTTTCTCTTTTATTATTATTTAAATATAATAAAATAAAATATGAAAAGTATGTATAAAAATATGCTTACGTAGAAGAAAGGAAAGAGAAGAGAGAGAGAGAGAGAGAGAGAGATAGAGAGTGTGGTATAAATGGAGGCAAGAAATCAGCCATCACCTAAAGTAGATTGACGTAAGTGGTAAATTTATCGACAACTAAGGAAACTTTTGACAACTGAAATTGTTTTAAAAGCATTAGAGAGGTTGTAAGCGACTGCTCTAGCAGGCTATTCTTGTGAAATATATTGTAAAGACCAATGCAGCAGTGTACAGTTGAATTGTTTTAAAAGTTTTTTATTTATTGTGCAATTATTATTATCATCTAATCGCAGACGGATCTTGCCTCATCTAAATAAAGGTGATAAATTTTATAAATCAAAGTAAGCCTAATTTAAAATAAACGTTTCTATCTCCGTTTTTATGTCCAAAAAAACCACTACAATAAAATTAATTCGAAAACATGCCCAGGAATTTATTTTTAAAAGATAAATCCTTGACATCTGCAGCCGTATTTCTAATCATTTTTGTATTGAATTTAAATTTTTTTTTATTTCGTCTGAAGTTGTCAAATGTAAGCTTTTGCTATGAATTTTATCGTATCTGTTCGTATACTTGCTATTGCAAAATATCGAATTTTTAATTCATTTAAGACCTACATCCAGATGATATGATTAGTGCCCTTGAGCCATTTAAAAAAGCATCATCCTGTCTGCTAGTCCTAACTTCCCGTTCTATTTAGTTTTGACTACAATACCTTCAAATATCATGATTGTCGATCAACAACATACATACATAACATACATACTGGGTCATTACAATCTTCTCACACTGCTTATGCTGTGAGTGTTATCTTTATGTATGAGTGTCGGAACCTACAGTTTAAAATCGCTCCGAATGACAGATTTTCGAGAAACTTTTCATGTCAATTTTTATTTATTCCTAGAGTTTTTGCCAGGAATTTGCTGAGAGAAAGTCGCCGCAGAAATATTACAATTACGTTTTGTACGAGGTGAACCGTGGCCTCACGTCTAATAAACCACCACACTATCTACTAGACTTCTGTTGGTCAGCTAACAATTTTCAATTATACTTGGAACACATTCTATTCTGTTTTCTTAAGACTATTTCGAGTTTTACGGTTGGTAAGGTTCTAAGAAATAGTAAACAAATGTCGTAGGTATGCGTTGTGGGCTGTCTAGCTAGAACCGTATGGTTAGTATTTGCTTTGCGTCTCTTTTCTTGTCACAGAAAGGTTAGATAGCTTTCTGTGAAATTTGCGACTGATATTCCATCTGGGGGGAAGGTCTAAAGTGTCTTCCTGCATGAATTGTATAAAAAACATCCCTTAACATCCACAAAGCAAATCAATTTTATACGATTTGTTGCTGTTTCTTTCCTATTTTCCCATGTTTCCAGAGTATTGCACGTCCCAGGATGTGTTTTGAATATCCACGGTTTCTTGTGCTTTAAGGATTCCACTTTCACGTTACTTTTTATTTACATCCTCAAGATTTTCTCTGATAGCATGGGTATTATGGCTACATTTATTGCTTTTATCATGAGTAAAGTAAAGCTTCACAGATGCTGATGTTAGTAAGCCAGAATATCCCACACATCATTCCCATACATTTATTGCTGAATAACTACAGGTTTTGCGTGATAATTTTTAAAACTAAACAGCTTTCACATCCGTACAACAGAGTTCGTTTTACATAAGAATTGAATATTTGCAGATTGATTCGTTTGAATAAGTTCTGTAAGTTTTTCCACAATTACTGGAGTCACCCGAATTTATTTTATTTTATTTCAAAAGAAATTAAAAAGAACAAATTCTGGATGACAATTTAAAAACTGTGGATGCCTTCAGTAGGCCTCGAAATTGAATTGCTCTTGCCAAACCGTTCACTATACTTGACTACAAAAACAATGTCATCCACACAAGAATTGCTAAGTTTACCATTTTTGATATCAAATACTTTAAGGTAAAGATGACTGCAGGCATACTTGGAGTATGGCGAGCTTAGAGTTGGTTCTCTTATCTATTCTCCTAAAATATCACAAATTCCACTAAATATACATTAGCCTTAGCTTTAGAACCATTTGTATTGGTTCCAATCGAATTTTGTTGATGTTGACTGACATTGTCACGATTTGGTGAATATTGTGGCTATCAAGTCAACAACAGCTGTTGATCGCAAAATCTTTAATAACCAGCCTACTTCAATGATCTATCGGGATTACCAATTTTTATTTTTTTTTATAATAATAATGACAAAAGAATGATGAGAGGTCAAGGACTCTTTATAAATTTCTTTACGGATCTAGTTGTACGCATAACCTACAGTATTGTTTTGAAATACTTTTAAAATTTTGTCAATTTAAATTTAATTGTAGGGTACTAAATCAAGATTTTTATTCTCATGTATGTAGGGTTGTATTGCCACAGAAATTATTGGCAATTTTGAAAACTTTTTTATGCTCTCCGGAATCTGTTTTGATTGTGTTGGTGCGTGAGTGTATATTTAAAATATTTGCCTTGTTTTTTTTTTTTTGGTTTTGTTTTGTGTTCATCATTATATTTTATAAACGAATTTTATGCAAATTTGACTTTTGGCAGCTTAATTGGCTTAAATTAAGCTCTTTAAAATTGAAATAAAAAGTACAAAAAAATTAAAAAAAAAATACATGAAAAAAGGAACAATAAACGATAAACATATGTGCTTAAGATTTACATGAAAAGACACCAAAAAAATAATGAATACCTCAATGAAAAACATTCTAAATGAGACCACGTTTCATGTACACTGACGGTTTCGAACCAGCAATCAAGCCATCCAGCAAGCAATAAGCAAACGATTCATTCATTCATTCAAACAGCCAATCAAATAAAATCATTAAACAAAACTGCCAACAATGTTGTTAACCAATAATATACAACAAAGACAACAACAACAATGAAATGAAAATAAAATTAAAATTCAAATCAATTTGACAATTTTCAAATTTGACATTTTGACTTTGACATTTGTTATAGTTTGTTTGTTTGTTTTTTTTTTGTTTGTTGTTGTTGTTTGTAAATATCCATACATTTGAACGTTTCTATTGTAACCAGCTTGATTTAGGCTGGATTTCAACAATTGGCTTAAAAAAGAAGAAAAAAAAACTTCAATAATAAATAGAAAACTTGTTTAAATTTATTTCGTTTGTAAGTTTTATTTTTTATTTTTTTTTTCTTAATATGTATATACATGCATACATATACAGACATTTGTCTATATGTTGTGTATTTATTACTGTCTTGTTGTCATACAATCGCTTTCAATTAATCTTAATTAAAAAATATATTACAAGCTGGAAAAAGAAATGTTATTGTTGTGGTAACAGTTTTATGTTTTCTTTTTTTTTTTGTTGTAAATAATATTGTTTGTTGTTTTTATTGTTGATTTCTTGTTAAAATTTTATTCATTATCTTACAAATTTTTTTTTTTTTTTTTTTTTGAATAATTTCTTGAATACAAGCAGCCAGCGACATCTAATGTCATTTACTTGACAACTACTTTTCACCTTAACTATTTATGATTTGATTTATATTTAACAATGTGTGTGTGTGTGGTTTTTCCATATTTAATAAAAAAAAAATGTTATTTATCGGTTTTTATTATTGGATTAACAAGCATGTTATTGATTAGCATTGTTTGAATTTTAATTGTTTTTCAAATTCATTCATAGTTTGTTGGTAGTTTGTTTGTACAATAAGTTTGTATAAACAATAAAATGATTTTAAACATAAATTTGTAACACTTTTTAAACAAATAAAGGCAAGAATTTAAAAGCATTTAATTCATGCATTCAGAAATAATAACTCCAAGCTGTCTTATCAAATTAGTTTTACTTTGGACCAAGATCTTTCGATAACCTCTTCTAGGAATGCAGTCAGGATCCATCTAATCAATTACCATCATCTACAATCTGATCGATTTACATTTTCTTTTTACAATTTCTTCGTATTGGTGTTAATCTGCTAGCATCCAGGATTCTTTTTTTGGATATTACGTTTAGCAAAAATATTTTATGATATTCTTTGGCAAATTAATGTGGTCTAGTAGACTGTTTCTCTAGTTGATGCCATTAAATTAAGTTCACTTCAGCTTCAGGCAGAATTTTTTCCAACCAATATGTTGAAGTTCGGGTTTAGACAGGGTCAGGGCTTCACCTTATTTGCCTTTGAAAGTTTTGGATAGGGGCTTACAAATTTGAACAATAGGTCCTCTATTAGTCGATGCCATGCTGCACATCCTTATTAGTTTTTTTTTTTTGGCATACCAAATACCCACATAACTTTGTATATTTCATCTCGTATCTGGCTGTCAAAAGGATGTTTTTAGTCTTCTCCAGGATTTGTTTCAATTTGAATAACGATCCGTTGTTCGATTTACCAGATTTAAAGCGCTACTAATAAGATTCAATTATTTCCTAGACTTTTTCCATGATACGCTCGATAGAATTTTGCATGATTACAGAAAACGCCATAGTCTAGAAGGCAGTATGTTGGCTTAATTAACGCGAGACCATGTTTGCTAGGTTAGATTTCGAACATAACGAAGCATGAACAAATATTTTTTCGGCGACTTCCTCTAGGCAATGTTCTAGCAAAATCTCTTCGGCAACTGCCTCTCAGCAGATTTCTGGCAAAAACTCTGGGAGTTAAATAAAATTGCCATTAAAAGTTTCGCTAAAAAAAATCTGTCGTTCGGAATCGACTTTAAATTGTAGGTCACGCCACTCATGTATAAAATTTAACACACACAACATCAGTGTTGTGAGAAGCTAGGCTGTAATCCTGACTAAAGGGTTGTAATGATAAATAAAATAAAAAAACAGCTACGATAACCAGTGAGAGGCTAGGTTGTAATCCGGAGTGAAGGACTGTAATGACCAATTATATATGAATACGTATAACCAGTTATGAAGTTCTTTCTTTTCGGAGAAATGTGTTCTGTCTCGCTCTTCTTTTCTTCTACAATCCCTCCCTTGATTTTTGTATTGCATCAGACTACAGCATTGCCTAATTAAAGAGACAAACGTTGTATTAATGATAGGTACTCCATCGAATTTTTATGTTCAAAATCTTTTATAAAGAAAAATTGGTTCTTACAACAAAGAAAATTTCTCTATAACATAAACAAACATTTCTTCCTAATCCCTTGAGAGGCATCAGTTTATTAATCTTAAAGCCTTTACGGTACGTGATCTAAAAATTTATTTAAATCTCCCCAAAGACCACTGACCATTAAAATAACATTCGTTTCATTTCATTTCTTTTGTAACATTTTCTGACTTGACAATTTTCTATGTATGTATGTATGTATGTATGTATGTATTATGGGTAAGTCATTAATTGGTAACAATAATATTGACGATTGCGGCGATTGTGTATATGGATCAAGTGGTGGGGATTAAAATATTTTTAATGAAATTAAGTTGATACTCTTAAATTTTAAGGTGTGTGTGTGTTTATTAAACAGAAAAGAGAAAGAAAAAGGAAGGGGGGAGGGGTATTATCATTATGACTCTATTATGCTTATTTTCTTTATCAAAATAATGAAATGCCATGAAGATAAAATTAAAATAATAATGATAAAAGTAAAATAAATACCCAATAATGTGACCCTTTCTTTCTTTATAAAAAAAAAATCTTTTTCAAAATAAGTACTTATGGTACTTTTTTTTTATTTGAAATATTTCTTTGCCATGGCTTGTTATATCAGCCATTTTAGAGTTTTATTACCTTTTTTTTATTTTGAATTTTCTAAAGAAAAAAAATTATAAAGAATTCATTGTTTCTTAATCTGTTAGCTTAGGACAGAAAAAAACTCTTGTGTTAACCACAATTGTGGTGAAATAAAATGAAATAAAAATTCAATAATAAATATGTAAGTAAGTAATATTGTAATATAATTTGTTTTTTTATATGTCAAAGACTTGTAAAAAGTCTATTTTGAAAATTATCAATAATCACAGCCAGTAACCACATTTAGCAAAATGCTATTGCATTTGCAATAAACAATATTACCTACATTGTGTATTTCATATGATATTGTTGCTCAAAAGTATAAACCAATGCAGCTACTGCTGACGTGTCTGTTGATCGTACAATTGCTTTTTGGTTTTATACAACTTTGTTAGGATTTTGAAATTGAATGGCAAAGAAAAAAGAAAAACGAAAAAAAAACTACTGGAAAATGTGGGTCAATGCTTTAAAGAATGCACAAATTGACAATAGCAATAGAAAATAAAACAATTTTGCATGGCATAAATTATGTCTTAAATAAGAAATAAATTTCCATTTATTCTGTTTTTATTTTCACTTCAACATTCATTGTAAAGGGTGTTCTCTTAGAAGCCATAAAACTTTAAATGCGAATATCAAGATGACATATTTTTTATTCTGAAAAGAAATGCAATTTCAAGGCATTTATTTTTTAAAATATGATTTCCGCATAAGTCCACACGGGCTTCTAGTACTTACATGGCCTATTCCATCAGTTTAACTTTCGACTACATTTTTCCAATAATCTTCTGTTCTCCTATAAGGTGCCTTGAATATTGGTTTCCTATATTTCAAGAGATGCTGGTTTTTTTTGGCCAAAAACGAATGACTTAATAAAAGCCTTTAAAAGAAATCCAGAGGCATTAAACACACAAAAAACGCTTGTTAAGTTCTCTCTATCACAAGTTTTTGTGTTTGATTAGTACAACTATCGTTTGCCCTAAGCTGGTTAATATCTGGAAATAAAAATTCATTTGACATGGCATGATACTGCCATTCAAATAAAAAAAACCTATGATGTTTTCAACACCAAACTGTTACGTTTAATAAATAAAATTGAGATCTTTCAGCGGCTTTGTGATTGTCTTCGTTTCAATAACCGAACATTTAACCAGATCTGGATTCATTATGAAATTTTGAATTTAGTTAAATGACACAAATGTAAAGCAAATACTGGTTCGTTTGGCTTTAACTCTTTTACGAATTATATTGTAGAACATGAGCTTTCTTAAATCAATCAACGCTATGTTCAGCTATTAAGGCTTATAGTCGTTACGAGCCTGGTGTTGTAGAATACAAGCTTCCTAACTTAATCAACGCTATGCTCAGCTATTAAGACTTAGAGTGGTTGACTTCGAATTCAATACCATTCAGTTTGAATTATTTTCATACAAATTAATCGCTTGGTCTGAAATTATTCATCTGAGAAAAACAAGCGGTAGTCAACGTAGTCTAGTAGGTAGTGTTGTTGGCTTATTAGACGTGAAGCGCATGGGTTCAACCCAGGTCAGACATCTACACAAAAGCGAAATATGAAAACAATATTTCTTCAATGACTTCCCCTTAGCAACTTCCAACATTCATTGTAAAGGGTGTTCTCTTAGAAGCCATAAAACTTTAAATGCGAATACTCAAGATGACATATTTTTTATTCTGAAAAGAAATGCAATTTCAAGGCATTTATTTTTTAAAATATGATTTCCCGCATAAGTCCACACGGGTTCTAGTACTTACATGGCCTATTCCATCAGTTTAACTTTCGACTACATTTTTCCAATAATCTTCTGTTCTCCTATAATGTGTGCCTTGAATATTGGTTTCCTATATTTCAAGAGATGCTGGTTTTTTTTGGCCAAAAACGAATGACTTAATAAAAGCCTTCTAAAAGAAATCCAGAGGCATTAAATCACACAAAAAACGCTTGTTAAGTTCTCTCTATCACAGTTTTTGGTGTTTGATTAGTACCAACTATCGTTTGCCTAAGCTGGTTAATATCTTGGAAATAAAAATTCATTTGACATGCATGATACTGCCTTCAAATAAATAAAAACCTATGATGTTTTCAACACCAAACTGTTACGTTTAATAAATAAAATTGGAGATCTTTCAGCGGCTTTGTGATTGTCTTCGTTTCAATAACGAACATTTAACCAGATCTGGATTCATTATGAATTTTGAATTTAGTTAAATGAACACAAATGTAAAGCAAATACTGGTTCGTTTGGCTTTAACTCTTTTACGAATTATATTGTAGAACATGAGCTTTCTTAATCAATCAACGCTATGTTCAGCTATTAAGGCTTATAGTCGTTACGAGCCTGGTGTTGTAGAATACAAGCTTCTCTAACTTAATCAACGCTATGCTCAGCTATTAAGTCTTAGAGTGGTTAGACTTCGAATTCAATACCATTCAGTTTGAATTATTTTCATACAAATTATCGCTTGGTCTGAAATTATTCATCTGAGAAAAACAAGCGGTAAGTCAAACGTAGTCTAGTAGGTTAGTGTTGTTGGCTTATTAGACGTGAAGCCATGGTTCAACCCCAGGTCAGACATCTACACAAAAGCGAAATATGAAAACAATATTTCTTCAATGACTTCCCCTTAGCAAAAACTCTGAGTGTTTCACAAAAGCTGTCGTTCGGAATCGACTTTAATACTATAGGTTTCCGGGATCATATGTAAAAATTACACAAACAACATAAGTTGTGTAAGTAGCTAGGTGCGTAATACTGACTGAAGATTGTTAAGGCCATTTATGTATGTATATATGCTGTATATAGCTTGTGAGCCAAACTCTGATGTAAAGCTTTCAATATAATGGAGAGACAAATGCCAACAAATGGAAAACATGGAACGAATCATTACAATTCCACCAT
This sequence comes from Sarcophaga bullata, assembly GCA_005959815.1. Taxonomy (NCBI): domain Eukaryota; kingdom Metazoa; phylum Arthropoda; class Insecta; order Diptera; family Sarcophagidae; genus Sarcophaga; species Sarcophaga bullata. Next base: position 374,459 of record QOCX01000134.1, on the reverse strand, counting down.
AAGTTGCGGGACCAACAGTTTAACGTAGAAAGAAATATTTTTTTCATGATTTACGCGTGAGATGGCCATATTCTCCATCGTTTGGGAAGAAATTGCAATGTGGCATGACCGGTGGTTTGTGTGCCGTTCTGTGGAAACCAGGCTGAAAAAATTCGTATTCTTTGACGGAAAGAAATATGGACTTCAAAAAAAATATGGACCAATGACGCCACCATCTCAAAATCCACACCAAACAGTGATGTTCGTCGTGTTCGAGGTTTCTCAGAAGGGGTTTGGAACCCAGGCTCTCTTCTAATAAGCCAAACACTATCTACTACACTACTGTTCTGGCGCTGTTTGCAGTTGAGCATGCTCAGCTACCAAATCATAGTTTCGTTAACGACAGTTCTTATGCAGCTAAACAAAAGAACACTCTTTATACGTTCTTGTATAATAAAGATTTTCCACAAGCATGAAATTTATTGCCAAAGACTTTTGTAAAGGGCCTATTACAAAACGTTGAAATATAATTTCAAATGACAAAGAACAAAACCAAAAAAAAAAAAAAAAATTTATTTTTATTTTTGTAACAAAAATTATTTGAAAGACACAAATTCAAGCCGACAAACTCACACAACAAACAATAAATGCAAGAAACCACAGCAATTAAAAAATACAAAGGAATTCAATATGGCAACATTGTATTTGCAATGAAAACGTTACAGTTTTATGTCAATAAAACTCATAAGCAAAGGTTTTTTTTCGTTTTGTTGTTGATTTTAAGCAACATTTAGAGAAACTGAAAAGAAAAGAAAAAGCCAAACTGCCCAAATCTGCCCATTAAAAAATGAAAGAAGGCCTATCTCACTGGCCTTATAATTTCATGTAAGCAATGGCTGGTCATCTTCTTTGGAATCCGCACAAAATTGTGTGCCAAAGTGAAATAAATTACAACAAACAACATTTTAATTAAAGCCCACTGTGTAACTGAAAAGTAATTTCAATACAAATGAACTCCACCCACCGTTAAAAATATATCCACCACAAGGGAAGAAAAAAAAAAAAAACGTTATGAAAAATGCTTAAGCAGAAGAATCAGCAGGACCATTAAACAACAGCTAAATAATGGATAATTTTTTTTTTTAAAAGCTTATGGTGTGTATACGTATGTATGTGTTGTATGCATGTTAAGATTTCCAAGGAATCAAAGTAAATTACTCATGGCCCAATTTTCAATTAAAATTCAACGCACAATTTTTCAATACCTTAAAAATATCGAAATTCACTTACATGGCATTCACAGTCAATATTAAACGTCGTGAAAAAGGACTTTAATATACCATACCCAGCAAGTCCAAAAAAAAAAAAAAAAAAAAAAAAATACCACAAAAAATCCACGGAAATTTACAAACAAAAATTTTTTGGCCTTAAAAAAAGTTAATCATTGTTTGGTTTTGATAATAATGAATTTACAGTTGTGCTTAATATAATATATCGTTACATATTCTGGTAGTAACTGAAGGTAGTTAGTCGTGGTGTTGGTACTGTGTTGATGGTCAAAGCGCGTATTAAGCAAATAATGAAATTTTAGACCTCCATCAGTTAATCGCTTAAAGCGTATAAAACTTAAACTTTGAAATGTGTTTTAATGCCATACTACACGCGGCATACAGCGGCAAGCAGCAACAACTTAAAGGAACACAGTAAAGAAAAAACACCAACAACAACAAATGAAACAACATCAAATAAACACAACATCAAAATCAGTTTTCGTAAAATGTTTCTTTTTTTTTTTCTTTTCAGTTCGTTTGTTTTTTCGTGTGTTTTTTTTTTTTTGTTTTTTTACTGTGATATTTTGGTTTCTGTTATTTTGTCTTTCAGTAAATCATGTGTAATAAATAAAAATTTATTCTGAAATGAAACGCTAACACCACTCGACATCCACGAAAAAAATGTAATCAAAACGAATACTTGAAATGTTGTCCTCTTTATCCGTGATGTCTCATATAAAGCACATGGTCGTAGTCAGTTCTTTACAATGATTATTTCAAAGTACGTAAAAACTGTTCTGATATTTAAGCAACAACAACAGCAAATTGTCCATGTCTCTGACTTATGGTTTGTGTATTAATCGTGTACATCTCCCATTGAAGAAAATCTCATAAAAATGGTGTAACTGGGTGAAATCATTAGGTCTCGGTGGCCAGTTTATGTTTCTTCCACGTGAATATCCAATGTGGCATGACGGATGTGGCTTGTTGCGCCGTACTATGGAAAACACATGTCTTTGAATTCAGATGATGTACATCAGGCAAAAAAGTTGGTATTCCTTGACTGATAGTCGATGCTGTTGGCAGTAATGTCTGGGCCAGCGTTCTCAAAGAAATATAGACGGTGGACGCTGTCAGATCAAAAGCCTCACCAAACAGTGATTTTTTCGATACGCTCTTTTACCCCACGTGCATTGGTATTTACCCAAATGTGATAATTTCGTTTGTTTCCGTACGCATTCGATCAGAAACCTTGATCAATATCCATTTTCGTGGAAACAATTTTTATTATTTACACGTGTTGTTGAATGCTGCATGCGTTCGTGGGGATTTAGTAAAACTAACTGATTAAATGTCAACTAATTTGACAGATGTAGCTTCAGCCAGATAGCCGTTATTAACCGTCAAAGTTCGGAAATCTCTGTTGGACTCAATTAAGTTCAGTATGGGCACTGAGTGATCAGCTACATCAGTTTAGGTAGCACATATTACATGGGACTCTGTATCAAATAAACGGAGCATATATACATACATACATTCATATATACATATATACATACATACATACATTATGCGTACATTATTTGTTCATTGCAATCCTTTAGTCAGGATTACAATCTACCTTCTCATACCACTTATGTTGTGTGTTAATTTTGTACAGTGGCGGGACTTACAGTTTCAAGTAGACTTCGAACGATAGATTTTTGAGAAACTTTTCATGGCAATTTCATTTTACTCTCAGAGTTTTGCCCAGAAGTCTACAAAGAGGACACCGTAAATATTTTTTTGTTTCAATGTCTGACCTGTACTCTGAACCCTGGCCTCACGTCTAATAGGCCAATACTTTACTTACTACAGCGACATTATCGGGAGCATTAACTGGTTAATTGGAATTCATATAGAAGCGCTACTGAGGATACGATGTACAAATATCTCCTTTTTTATCAAAGTTTGTTTAGCGCTTCTTGATATTAACTCGCCTATTTGCAGACGTTGTGTTAAAGTAACCCCTTATAAGCTTACAAGGTTGGTCACCTTTCCCTTCCAGTAGTCGCTGGAGAGATAGAGAGAGAAAGAGAGAAAGTCCATCAGAGAGATACGTTAGAGCATCAGGAGTATAAAGTTTAAACATTTTCATTTCTACTCACTTGGGCGTTTACACGAAGTACCGCAATTTGGTTAACCTTACACTGGCAATAAATTATATGCTTCTTCTTCTTCTACGCCGTCTTAGTCCCCCTCTGAAATAAAAAAATAAAGGAAACCACACAACAACAAAACAGAAATACTTTGCAACAAATGAAATTTGTTTTCAACATTCTAGGTTTTATTTCAATTTCTTTTCGGTTGTTGGCATTGTAGCCAAGAAGAAAAAAAAAATATAAATTTTTTGGTTTCGAACATCAAACAAATGTCTTCTTGGCTGTTTTTTCCATTATTTTGTATGTTTAATGTTTAAAGTTAAGTTAAGAAAGATTTCATTTATTCGGTGATCAGTTTTATATATTTTTGGTAACTTTTTTCTGGATTTTTTTTTTGTTTTTTTTTGGAAGATTGTTTGACAAGCTGCCGTTGTTTTGAATTTACTTCCTTTTGGTGATCTTATTTCATTTCATTTTAAACTTTTTTATTTTGTAGCTAAAGTATTTTTGTTGTTTTTGTAGATTTGAAATTTTCTTTTTTCTGTCTTTCTTTAATTCCAAATATTGTGAGTTACATTAAGAAGAAGATTGTTTTTCTGTTCAAAATTTAATTTTTTTTTTTTTGGATTTTGATGTTCGCAATTTTTTGGCACTTTTTTCCCTCAATTGTTGTTGTTGTTGGCTTTGTATTTCTTTGTTTTTTTGTTTTGTTTTTAGAGAGGCGTTTAGCTGCCACGTTTGTTTTTGGAACGAATTGCCATTTTACGCATGGTTCTGCTATAGACATTAAATACTTATAAACCATGTTCTCTTTTGTCCTCTTGGCTTTTATATTGCACTGTATGTATATTTGCAAGTATGTGTGTGTGTGTGGGTGTGTTTGTTGTCAGTTTATTATTTTCATTGTTAAAAGGGTTATTTTTCCTTCTGCAATAATAAGCATTTTATGTTTGGCATGTGAAAGAATTATGTACATTTTAATATGTTTCTACTTTTGTAATTTCTTTTCTTTTCTTTTCTCTTTTTTTCTTTTGCTTTCTGTTGGTTCATTGCACAACAGAAATGCACAAAAGATGATATATTCCTTTTGAAATAATTTTTCTTTTTTTTTTCATTTCATTCACTGAACAAAATTTGTCTCTAATTCCATGGCATTTTGTTTGTTAAAGTAAAGTTCGTTTCTTAAGTCTTTTGTTTAACTGCATAAAAAATTCCTAAAAGCAGCCAAAGTGAATGAAATTAATATGTTTATATTCACATTAAATCTACTAAAATAGTGAATGTAATAACAGAATATTTCAAATAGCAAAACAATATTCCCATCATCGAATCATTTTTGTTCAGGAAAATTAAATTTCTTTTCTTCTTTAAAAACCATTTAAAATTGATTTTTCTTCTTTAACTGTTTGTAGTCCCCCGAGCTTATGTAATGGCTTTTTTCTTTGCTAATTAGTGATGTCTATGCCATGTTCATATAAAAAAAAAGCAAGCATACCTTGCTTGACATTGATTCCTTCTACTCAATTAGTAGCATTAATGGCGGACAATGGACATTTTACTGACCCCGTTTTATAAAGCAGTTATTGACATATAATGTCTTGCGATCATGGTGTGAAAGTTGTAATTTTAGTTTTCATGTGGATCGTTTAATAGGTTACAAGGTTTTTAATTTAATTTTTAAAGAAATATTGTCTTGAAATTGTAGTCATTGTCTCTTCTGAAAGAGACTATAATGGAGCACATTCTGAAATGTAGGTAAATGTATTCAGGCTAAGATTCTATAAAGAAGCCCGCTGATATTAGTTTTGTTGTTCATTATTAGCACCATGAAGCGGGGTTAATCTTGTGTGACAAAATATTTATGCCACAGATTTTTTTTTTTTAAGAATCGCAAATACTTTTGATGTGAAGGTCCCGTAAGTACTAATCAGCAAATCTGTACAAAGTGCCATAAAAGTTAGAAGCATAACTATATTGATTATAAAGACCATCATCAGTTGATATATTTTTAGTTGCGGTTGAATGTCTAGTTTGCTTATGCAAGCCTGCAGCTTTGTATTGTTTAAGATGTATTGGGGAGGCATGTAAATAATGCTGCACACAAATCTTTATTCCAAACATAATTTTGGACTTTACTCACGCTTTAAGTCAGACTGGCAAATCATTAATATCCCCACTAACCACATAAATTGGTCACAGCACGAATTAAGACTATTCCTGAATTTTTAGTTGAGTGGACTCAGAATTGCCAGAGGCCCTTTTTTCCAGAGAAGATGAATGATGGGAAATTTTTTTTTTCTGAGCCAAGTTTAGTTCGCTTAAGTTTTATGATCTGGCGCAAAATCTTACTGGGAAGTCCACAAGTGCTTTTGGAGCTTAGAACGTTTAAGTGGTTTTACAATAGCTTCTGATGTTTTGTTTCTTTGTATGCAGAAAAGCAAGTCAGTAAAACCATTATTAGAGGAGACACCTTACCAAACCATGGATTGAAACTGGGGTAATGACAGCTTTGGACCGGAGGAATTAGTTCAGATGCATCCTTAAATATATGAGCGTACATGATATCAGCGTGCTTCACTAAAAGACGTTTCAATTTTTTCCACGTAATATTTTTTTAATTCTTCTTTCTTATTCAAAGTCAACAAATGTCCTGCACGGCGTTTGATAGCATTAAACCCCATCTTTTTTAATAATTCTTTGCAGGACATTAATCTTGTTCGCAGAGCGGATTCATTGGTGCTCATTGTATCAGCCTCAATGAGGTTATGCCTTTCGGACTGCTTTGAAAATGTGAGGTTTCGTATGTCGCAATGAAATGCCGCCACAATGACTTTCGTTATCTAAGAACTCCATGAGACTATTGCACATTGTGGGTCCTAATATAACTCGATACAAATGGATACTCTGCCATACCAAAGACCCTAATAAAGTCATTAAACTTTAGGCCGATTTCAAAAGGACCGATTCAGAACGATACTCTGCTAAAGCAAAGACTTAAATGACGTCTTGTCCGCTGACGTAAGATTGACAATTTTGGGTATATAGTTTCTGCGTAAGAACGCTCTCCTATTTCTTAGTTTTATAGGGAATTGACAAAGAAAGGAGGTTGAAGGCATTTACTACATACCCAGACGTATTAGATAACTACATAGAAAGCAATGACAGCTACCTTGACAACTTCACTGTGCTCAGAGAAGTGTTGTCTGACTGTTGAAATAAATCTTCCTTATAACCTTCACGTAAGCGTTGAATGGTAATGGAAGATTACCTAATAATTGCGAAAGTTGCTAAACAAGTATAAGCAGATTTTATTAGACCAACGTTCAGGTTCATTTCTTCTTATTCTAGGTTTTAAGTAACAAGCAAAAAGAGAACTCCTGACTTAATTTCATTGAAAGTATTTGCATTTAGATTTATGAAATCTTTATTGAATATTTTGTTTAAATATTATTTCTTTCGGTGTATGAATGATTCTTCGGTAAACTCCCTCTTTTTTTGCATTTTAATTTTCTTATTTTCTTTATTGTTATTGTTGTGATTTTGATTACCCTTGTAGTAATATTACCACAACATAATACATGAATGCATACGTTTATTCTTTTTTTTAATTTCTGTTCTGACTCTTGTTGGATTTTATGATTTCTGTTGCATTTTGAATATTCCCTTTTGTATGTATGGGATTTTGTTTCGATAATATATTGTGACATTTGTATGTTACGTATGTGCCACACTTAACATATTGCACAAATGAAATGTGAGAATATTTTGCGTATAAATTACAATTTTCTGACATAATTACGGTAAAGCAGTACGTAAATACGATTTAAATAAGCCACACATACAGATTGAAAACAGACAAGCGGTTAAAGAACCAGGGGAAAGAAACAAGCAAGACAAAGTGAAAGAAGAAATAACATTTAAATGTAACGAACATAAACAATGTTTTCTTTTTGTTGTTTTTTTTTTGTTTTTTTGTTTTGATTTGTATGATAAAAATCATAAAATGCCACAAGGATTGCCTTTTATGATATTCATATTAAATTCATTGAATACATATCATTGATAAACTATGTATGTATATAAGCATTAAACTGAAATTAACACTTGAATGATTTATAGCCTTAAATTAAATAAGAAAATTAAAGAAAAAAAAATTATTTTGATTTTTCTTGAATTCCATACACCACCAAACAATTCAGCAACAGAAATAACAACAACAACAACAACAGCATTAACTATTACACAATTGTCATAAGCCATACATCAAAATTTATAATTGAATTTTGTTGGCAAACATGTTGGGTCATATATCATCAAATTAACATTTGGTGGTAACGAGGCTTGCAGTACTGTTTTTTTTTGTGGCTGGGCTGGCTTGTCAGAAAACAATTTCTAGCATAAACAAATATTTGCTAACAACACATTGCAAACTCAACACAAGAAATATGAAAAAAAAAAACCAAAATTATAAATGAAAATATGATTGAGTTTGTTTGTTTTTTTTTTAGTTATGCATAGTTTTCCTTTTCTATTTAAATTATCAATTTCAAATTGTTGTTTTTTGTTTTTTTTACGAAAATATTTTCGATTTATTGTGTTTCTTTTTTTCTATTAATTTTCATTGTGTATCCAAACCAACATATTATTGGCGTCTGAGTCTACTTATAAGTAATGGCCATACATTGAAAAATTATAAAATTATCTTTTATTGGCATTAAATTTATGCATACTTTAATAAAATATCTATAAAACTAGATAATATTTACTACAGGAATATGTGTTAACATATGCATATGAATTATGAATGAAACAAAAGTTTATAAAAAAAGTAAGGAAAAAAAATTAAAAAAAATGAAAATAAATTCTCCACCTTAAATTTGTTTTAAAGAAATTTTTTAAGGTTGCCATTTATATTTAACTTACTGGGGTAATTTGTGCGAGCGAAAGTTTTTTGATGTCAATTTATTTATTCTAAGAGGTTTTCTAAGAAGACAGGATTTACAGGATGTCAGAGTTGAGTTCTTAAACTCTTCAGCCGTCGTCTAATAACTCGATCTTTTAAGAATAAATTCCTTATTGTACTCACACGATACTCGTGCAGTGCATCAGCATCATCGTTAAAATAATTAAAATAACTTTCCTTTCGTCTCGACTGTTAAAGGCCTGCAATACTTTCAATTCCGATTGTACTTAGCGTCATAGCTAACCTAGTTTTCTTAACCGATTTCTGTTTTTTAAGGCCAATAAAAAGGAGGGTGTCTACCTATGATATTCACTGATAGTCTGACAATCTGTAGGTTTCCATTGGGACACTTAAGGTTTGTACCAATGGCACAAAGATGCAGGCTTTGATTTCTGATTTAAACGTATGTATATGCTGCCAGACCAATGCAGTGTTTTCCAAGTGATTACCTTCAGCATTTTGAAGGCAGTACAACGATGGCGGGACTTTTCAAGTTACGACGTTCTTTCTTATCCTTGAATGCCGAGAATTTTTAAGGGAAAATTCGGATCATTCTAAAATAATTCTTATATGGATTACCAGATAGGAACAGGATAGGAACAACGTCTGAAGTATCCAGGGACGGCGCGAAATTCACAATTTCTAACATGTTAGAGAGCACAAGCCTGCCGATTGCCCCAAGCCATATTGTCGGACTTGTATGGATACAAAGAGCACTGATTGCCTGTTTTTCTTTGACTTGGCCAATTGCAGTGTTCAACAGTCAATGTCTTATTGATAGGCATGGTTATAGACATGGTATTCCCTTAAGTGACTTCTCTTGGATTTGTAGATTTAACAGGAGGAAGAATCTATATTTAACGTCATATGCCAAAACTGTGATTTAGACAAGAAGAAGGCAAGAGGCGAAAATCTTAATTGATAATTGATGGATCTCTCCAAAACTTATTTGAAAACGATTTATTTTTTTTTAGAATTTTTTGAAATTACTTGTGTATCATAATGTGACTAAATAGTAACTTAGGCTACCATTTAGGCTTTACCATAAGCTTGGTTCATCACTGTCATGCAAAACTGCGGCTGAAAGGGCATTCTACATACCTAATGCATTGTGCTACCACAACCACAAAACAGTTGTACTACGTCCTTCAATGCATACTCCGCTCATGCACACAAATTATTCTCCTAATGATTCATTAGGAGAGACCCATTTGTTGAGACCCTAAAACCAGAATAAAACTAAACGTTTCACGCATTTCCCGTTCTTCTTAAAAGGCCGTTTGACCATCATGTACACAACTTGCTAGAAATAATTTGATGGCGAAAAACACATCAAACTCGATGGGAAAGTGATTGGTTTTTCGAAAATTCACAAAACGAAACCACATTTTTGAGGATGGTATTGTAATCGATATTGTTCCTATTGGTAAGAAAATTTCTAAATTGTTTCTGAAATATTGGCGAAAGCATGGCTCATTATTAAAGACGGTATTGTTTTCGCCCTCTGCCAGCATCTAATAACATTTTGTAATTGTCTGGCAACTCTTTTCACCTAAACATTTTAATCAAAGTCGTATCTTTTCTAGTTTACTTCACTCGTTTTTCAATTCGTTTCATTTTTTCTTTTCTTGTTTTTTTTTTTTTTTGGTGTGTGTTTGTTTGATTTTTGATTTGGCACAAAAACTAAAAGACCTCTATTTTCAACAGTGATTTGTTGTGTTAAATTGTAATGCCATTTGTTTAAAATGCATAATGTATCTTACTTGGCCAATAGGCAGCAGCTATAAATGTTTAGCTTCAGTTATATACAAACATACCATAATACAGCATGAATATATTTCTCTACTACATGGTGGTATGTTGTGGCAAATGCAACACTAGTATGCAACACAGTATATTAACGTATTCTGTGCTGTTTTGTCTTTAAACGTTTCTGAATTGAATTGAAATGGCAATTTCATAATTTTTTTAGTTTAAATTTTTTTTTTCAAAATTGTTTCTGATATTAGTTTATAGTTTATGTGCATATTTATATATAAATTATAGATTTTATTTGTTATTTTTTTTTATTTATTTTATTGCCTTTAACAGATCAGAGTAGGTTTCTGTATTTTTTTTTTTTTTTTTTTTTTGTCAGAGATTTAGCCATTTTGTGTAATTTGAATGTGTTATTTGCTAATTTTGCTAAATTAAGGAAAACTTTGATTTT
>QOCX01000134.1:313661-358959 GCA_005959815.1 Sarcophaga bullata | reverse complement strand
TTGAGAAACTTTTCATTGCAAATTTATTTACTCTCAGACAGTTTTTGCCAGAAATCTACTGAGAGGCAGTGACAGAAGAAATATTTTTTTTCGTACTTCGTTTTGTTTGATCTATGACCTCACGTTTAATAAGCCAATACACTACTGCACCTACTAGATTAAAGCGAATTCATTAAGCGGATGCGTTAAATTAGTAGCCGCCTTAAAGAGCATAGCTTTCTAGTGTTCCACAAAGCCCTATTGTAACATCGTTAGCAATTTTTCCATCCGAAAATCATCACTCCTATTAGGATTCTGTTCAAATCAACTTTGGCTAGACACGTGTCTGGTTTCTGGGTGTCCAAGAATTCTTCGTCTCAAGTTTCCGAGTGCCGGAATTCTTTGTGATATTTCCATCCGCCGAGCGTATGCGCCCCATTACAACTGCTATTAGTAACCCAAATAGACTTGGATTAGGTTTATAGCATGGCGGGTTCATTATCCCATTTTTTTTTGCCAATGAGTAAAATCTGTGTGAAATCGTTCTTCTATCTAGACAATCTCAATCATAAATGCGAGTATAAAAAATTCTTATGTGGGTGGAAAGTGTAACTTCATTTAGTTAACTGATCAGTAGTCAGTTCGCCATTATAAAAAACAAAGTGCATGTCTGCGATTAATTATTTAGCAGCCTAAATTTGTATGACAAATCTGTGTCAACAGAAATCCACTCTCCTTTACGGATATGTGACATGAACAGAAACTATCAGGGACGTAATAGTAATTCAGGCATTCACAAACCGTTGTTTGTTATTAATTCCAAGTACAGTGACCTTCAAAAGAAACTGTACATTAAAAAATATATACATTAATAAATTACCGTTATTTTTATTTTAAAATGTTTTATTGCCGGTTTTTAATATTGAAAAAAAAATTTTTTAAAAATTTTGAAATATTATCACATTTTTTCAGGCACTCTTCTTAAGTAGTGAAAGTTAAGTTTAGAGATTGTTAGAATTTTATCGTTAATGTATAGTTACTTTTGACGCGCACTGTATATTTTGAGTCTTTGAAGAATATAAAAATAGTTTGGGTATACGTTGTGAAGGTCTGACCACATTGCTAAGAGAACTGAAGAATGACAGCAATACATACATACATAATTGGCCATTACAATCCTTCAGTCAGGATGGTGGCCTAGCTTCTCACACCACTTATGTTGTGTGTGTTAATTTTATGCATGAGTGGCGGGACCTACAGTTTAAAGTCGACTCCGAACGAAAGATTTTTTTTTTTTGAGAAACTTTTCATGGCAATTTTATTTACTCTCAAAGTTTTTGCCAGAAATCTGCTGAGAGGAAGTCGTCGAAGAAATATTTTTTCATATTTCGTTTTTGATATCTTACCGGAGATTCGAACCCTGGCCTTTGGTCTAATAAGCCAACACACTACCTACTAGACTACGGCGACTTCAATGACAGCAATAGTGAAGTCAAACAACACACTCTTAGCTGATAAAGAAGGAGTATACAGAGATGGATTTAACTCAAGATATTGGTATTTGAAATATTTAAAAGAAACCACACTAAAGGTTGGGAATGGCTGCATGTGTGTGATTGACATGAAATGACTAATGAAAATAACGATGATAAATGTTAAATTTCCTTCTCTAGTAAAACCATTAGGCCCACTCTGTTTGAAGTAGCGGATGTAATGAAAATTTAAATTATTTCGAAGCAATAACAAAAAAAGTATCAAAAAGATTTTCCTTGCCTTTTAAAAAAATTGAAAAATAAGAAGAAAAGTTTGAAATAAAATTCTTTTAATTGTGGCAATTGTTTTTGTACATAAACATTGTTTGCATGCTTATGTTACCACCTACAAAAAATCACGCCACTTTCAAACAACAACAGACACGAGTTGAACATATTTCAGCACACAAAAAATATTTTTTTTTTTTTTTTTTGGCAAAAGCATAATAGAAACAAAGTAAGAAAAGCAAGAAAAAAAATTTCAATACTTTGAAAAAATTCAAGACAAAATTTACCAGCAAAATAGAAAAGAATACAAATTTTTTTTTTTTAATTGAGACCTTATCGTCATAATTAAAAGCCACAATAAGCCAGCCAGCCAGTGGTAAAATGCTTTAAAATGCTTTACAGTTTGTTGTTGTTTTATTTGTTTAAGCCTGGAAAAAAAAACGAAAGAAAAGAGTATGTTTTTTAGGTTATTGTTATTTGTTTAAGAGTCATAATAAATTTAAAATAAATCATTTGTTAACAAAGGCACACAACCACCTACTTATTAATGGAAGAACGCAAATTTCTTGGTCGTTTTTTTCTTTTTTTTTTGACACACAAAAGAAACACTTAAAGAAGGCAAAGAAGGAAGGAATAGAAATAGCAGCTCTAACAGCAGCGACAGCTTTAACAGCATCTATTATAAAACGTGACAAGACCAACCTTTTAATAATAATGAAAAATCATTTAAAAACAACAACAACAACAGCAATTTCACATACTACAAAATCATATTAAAACAAAATGCAATCTTATATCGCATAAAACCAACAATTCAAAGCCTTACTCTAAAGCTAACATTTGCTTTTGGTCTTTAATTGTTAATTTATAAACAATTTTTGTTTGGATTTTTAGTGAAAAAAAAGCACTTTTCAACAAATCAGTTAACAATTATGTATTTTTCCGTTATATTATGTTGTTGTTTATAAGTAAAAGACTTAACAACTGAACACATAAAATTATTTCCTTGCTTTAGTTAAGAAAAAAAAAAAAAAAAAAAACGCGAAATAAAATTTAATTATCATCACTTGTTAATTTCGCTTTAAAAAAAATTCTAAAAAAATTCGTGTTTTTCTTACTCTGTTAGTTGAATTGAGTTTAGTTCAGTTGAGTTTAAAACACAAATTAATTAAAAGTTATTTTCATTTATTTTTGAGTTTGTTAAGCTAAATGTTGCATAATTAGTTGAAAAGAAAAAATATCGTGTTACTATATGGTTTGCTGTTCTCCACCAAGCCTTACATTGTTGAACCTTAGAATATCCAGTTTAACTGATTTTTATTGGCAATTAAACCACGTATTTCTTTCTTTGTTAGTGGGCCAATTTAATAAATGAGGTCTTAAGGCTTTTTGTTTTTGTTTTAATAATTAAAAGCTAATAAAACGACATGAAATTTCATGTTGTCGACAATAAATGTTTTCAATTAATACGAGTATATGTATGCTAGTCTGTATGTGTAATGGTGGTGGTGATATGTGTTTAATGACTTCAACAACAGTTGAAACTTTCAAAAGACATAAGCATGCATTAAGCCAAGTTAAATGTGTTATAGAATTACATGGTAATTATTGAAAATGATTTGCTTGATTTGAAATATCTTTTCTTGAATTTTTTTTAAGCAACTGTTCAGCTTCCGTATGATTCTGAACTGCAAGACAATAAAAGTTTTGTTACATTTACTCGGTTCTCGTTATTTATTATTTTTTTTTCTTTTTGTGTTTAAAATTGTTTTTGAAACGAAATCATGAAACATAATATCATTTAGCACATATCATAAGCGGTGCGGTGCGGTGGACATTCGTTCATTGCAACATTTCCACCTTATTTTTGTTTTCTGCATTTTATTGCTTGTCATCATCAATTTTTGTAATTCGAATAAAAGTTGAAAGAGAAATTGTTTATACCTACCAAGAGCATCTCAATACAAACAAGTAAACATAAAATGTGAATAGTAGCAGGTAGCAGGGTGTTCACTATGACTTCAAGCAATCCATTTCGAATTCCAATTGGTTTCCCAGTATTAAGGAATACGAGGGTATAATCTCCTCCAAATAAAAAGCCATTAAAACAACCTGAAAGTCAACTTCCTCTATATCTCTTGCCAGAGAGCATTCACAACGAACGTCTTAGAAAATCTAGGCATAGTTAATGCTTGAGAAACAGACTCAATTGATCAATGCACTAATGATGGCGGAATTTTGATAGACAAAATGTAGTCTCTGTAATGTAGTAGGTAGTGTGTTTGCTTATTAGACATGATGGCTAGAATCAAACGGCAGGTCAAGCATTTCCAACGAAACGAAATATGACGACGGCTACATTCTCTCCGTTGATTTTAGGCAAAAACTCTGAGAGTTAATAAATTTGCCATGAAAAGTTTCTCCAAAAACTGTAGTTCGGAAGCGTCCCGCCCCTCAAGTATAAAATTAACGCGCACTACGTAAGTAGCGTAGGAAGTTAGGTCGTAATCCTGACTAAAGGGTTGCAATGACTTATCAATCACATCTATCTTGAATGAGACTTTTTCATTGCCTGGTTATACCAACACCTAAAAAATTCAAGTCCACCTAACCAACCGATTATCCCGCTAGGTTACAATTGATCAGACTATCCAATCGTTACTGCATTGCATAGAAAGATTTTCTTGTACATTTAGATTGAACTTAAATGAAATGCTGTCTACATATGCCTACCACAATAGACTTACTTGCATCATGGCTTAAAACCCTTACACCTTTAAACATATGACTCTAACTAGGCAAGACATATAATTTTTGTATCGTGCTATACAAATTGAAGCGCTTGTATTTCATACAATTTCAAAAATAAAACCAGAAAACAAAAACAAAAAAAAAAAGGAATTAACAATACACAGCATGAACATTACAGGTTACCATAAAAATTACAAATAAATGTTTTAAAGTGATTAAATCGATGTACAAAAAAAAAAAACAACAGTTTTCTATGCATAAAATTATTGTCATTAGGCAACAATAGCATGTACAATAATGCCAACACCAATCGGGAAAACAAAAAATATTATTTCTTGTAATATTTCTTTTCTTTTGTAGAAGAAAAAAAAAAAAGAGAAACAATAAAGTATTTTTGTATTCATAGAAATGATTGGATTGTTTTTATTTTTGTTACTGTTAAAATATATTTAAAATTAACATTATCTAATGGCTTTTAAACTGTTGCTGGCTGCTGCTGCTGCTGTTGCTGTTAGACTTAGCATTTGAATAAGAAGTATGATGGAGTGCATGAATTGAACCAAAACCAAAACTGAGGAAAATGTATGAGGAGTGAGTGAGTGCATGAATGTATAAATGAACTACTGCTTGTATTAAATAGATATTATTGTTGTTATTATAACATGTTAAACAAAAATCCCACACTTAACCTCTTAGCATTAATCTTGATCAATGTTTTTCATTTGCTGGGGATTTTTTTTTGTTACTTTTTTTCCGTCTCTTTTTTTTCTAGTTGTTCCTAGAGTTTTACTTCATATTTTTCTGGTGGTGTTTGTTGCTGTTGTTATTGTTGTTGTTACTGCTAATGCTTTCAATGCTGTGGTGGCTTGTTTCTGTTAACATTTGTTAAATCACAAAAAAAAAAAAAAACTGAAAATCGAAAATTGTTTATGTGGTTTTGGCCATATTAGCTAAATGCATATTGAAAATTTATAGAAAAATTTTTTTTGAAAAAAAAAAAGAAAGAAAAGACGAAGAAAAAATTAAATAAAAACGTTTAAAGTATAAAGAAAAACATGCAACATGAGATTTTCTTATACACGTATGTGTGTATGTATACTTCATGCATTATAAACTTTTTGCTTACCTTCTTAGCATGTTAACAGAAATTTTTCTATCAAATCATGCCACTTAATAGTGGCTTCAAAATGTAATTGATATTCACTTAAATCAATGAAAATGCTGCAGAATATTTTATTTCTCTTACTTTTTACTTCTTATTTATTTCATTTTCAATTTCAATATTTTTTGTTTTTCTTTCCAAAAGAGGCCATTTTAGGTTATTTTGTAAATTTAGGTTAGTATTTTATAAGATTTGATAGACAATTTGCGATTTTAAATGATAATTTTCTTGTTTCACAACATACTCTTCTATTTAACTTTAATTTTGTAACTCATTACCTTGCCACACAGATCAATTTCAATGGCTGCCATTACAATATATTTCTATCACTATATACCACTATAGCTGTATGTATGTATGTACAGTTACAGTTAACATTTTTTCATTTCGATATTGAATTTAAACCAAATTCTTTAACAGCAATGCATAAACATCCTACAATGTTGCAGAGATCAGTTTTTAGTTCACTGTTGTTTGAAAAGAAATCAACACTTTAAGTTGCTTTACATTCATTCACTGTGAAGTACTTCATTCGATACTCATACAATTACCATTGTACTCATAAGGTGTACCTACTTCATGCTCTTGTTTGGCTTCCCGTACATTGTCGGTTGTTAGGAAATCTAATGTGAAAACAGTTTGCTTTCTTTGCCCTTTGAATCAAATGCAAAGGGAACAACTCATTGGAGCATGTGGCATAAAAACATGTTGCGTATTCCAGAAGCTGCTTGATAGCATACATCTGCAGTAGTATTTAATATTGTGTTAGACAATCTAATGCAAGAGGCAGCAAATGTGTGAGTACATATTACGCATGGTTTGCATGGCGCCTTGTAGATCTAGGCTAATGCACATCACACATAATTGATCATTATAATTCTTTAGTCAGGATTACAACTTCGTTTTTTTTTTATCCATAAGTGACGGGACCTACATTCTCATGGCAATTTTTTTTACTTTTAGAATTTTTGCCACAAAAACTGCTGATAGAAAGTTGTTGAAGAATTATTTGTTCATATTTCGTTTTCTGGGAGATATCAGACCATGGCTTCGAATCGTGGCCTCACGTCTGATAAGTCAACAAAATACCTACTGAATCACGGCGATAGAGGGCTTACAGGAAGACCTTTGTAGTGCGACTGAACAACGATTAGATAGTCAGACTAATTGAGAGACTATGGCATCATCATCGGGTAGTTGGACTTGAAATAGGACACAGGAGATGATTCAGGCGTTGGTGTAACCAGGGCAATGAGGATATGTCATTCAGGAGATAAGTTATGATTAGTCACAAGAACTAGCATAGTCTGTAATTGGAGGAATGTTTTGCGCCAAGACAATTGTAAAAGTTAATGGAATTATTTCGAAGCTACTTATCCTTTTAAGTCAGTGACCATTTGTAGTCTACGTAAAGGTCAAAGGCAAGTGGTGGTAATGGAGCATAGATGTTCCTGAGGGAAGAAAATTGTCGCTTACTATCGTCTTTTTCTGTTTTTTTCCCCTAAAAAATATCTCTTCTATAGCCCTGCACAATGCACTGCATGGGTAGGGTTCATTCTCAGAATGTTGGTCTCAAAGAAAAAAAAAAGAAAGTTAGAATTGGCAAGTAAATTATTGAAGATCTGCTGCATTTAACAGGCTTTTGCTTCTTATAATACTTGTAAGATATTGATATGGATTTCAGTAGTTTTGTGGTTAAGAGAGTGGATTAAAATATTCTTGGCATAGTTTTTGATTACAAAAAAATTAATTGCCTTTAGTCTGGGAAACTTTTTGACCTTAGTCTGCCTCCAAAGGAGACGATAACCAAAGGAAGGTCAGATAAAAACTCAAGCAGTAAAAGTTCTTTACCATGTCACCCAACAAATAATCACAGTGGCCATTGTTTTTAGGCAATGACTAATAGCTTTAATATCATTCTACTACTGTACTTCAATCACAGTCCTAAAGATAGGGAAACTTTATTAAACAATGACTTTTGAAATCTTAATCTTACCATCTTGATTGATAAAATAGTGGAATTGACCTATTTTGAATGGTTTCTCTATAGTCATTATATTTTTTTTAATATTGTACATAGAAGAATTTATACATTATTTAGGCTTACATTGTATTGTGACTTTGTAGCTAATTTTATATGCCAAAAAAAAAAAAAAAAAAAAAAGAATAAATTTTTTTTTTTGGTAAATTTCTCTTATTCCCACATTTATTACAGGCCAATATCCTCATGCTGTGATCATTACCATATAAACAAATTGACAAAAGTTTATTAAATTTTGATCTAATTTGTTACTTTTTTTTTTTTTTTGTTAAAAACGAAAATCGAAAAACTATGTATTATAGAGGACAAAAATCAAATGAATACAACATCAAACATGTATGAAGTACAGCTAGATGTTTACATTGATTGTGGCTTGTCTTGAGATGAAAATCAACAATTGTTGGTTGGTCTTACAAAAATTTACAAGCTTGTGACATATTTCTTTACGATGATTTTTTTTTTCTTTTTTTGCTTTTCTTATTGCATATTTTCTGTTATAACATAAAAGAATTTGAAATCTATCAATCAAATACTGTTTTTTTTTTGTTTTTTTTTTGTAAATATTTTTAAGTTGTCAAATCTTGTCTAGGCTTCAAAGGAGATCTAGACTTGTAAAGAGAAAAAAAAAATGTAAAACAAACTAAGCCAATATTGCGTAAAGTTTTTCATGAGCTTTATTACATAAATTTGCATATTTTTGTTGAACAAAAGTAAATGGCTGTACAAGATGAAAAACAATTTTTATTTTTAAACTTTAGTTTTCTATACACCTTTATAGAGGGGAAAAAATATAACGATTTATAACAAAAACAAAATAAAATAGCAAAACGCAGAAAATGAGACAAATGCAAGGCAATGTTAATATAAAATATAAAGCAATTCAGAAACATGTTTCTAAGTCAAACGCCTACGCAAAATTTTATAAAAAAAAAAAATACGAAAAAAAAGAACAATAATTTTGTTTGAATTTTTTTTCCTTTAAATAAAAAAATAAAAAAAAACACAAGAAAAAAAATAAATAAATAGAAAATGCATGCATTTACATTTATCTGTTGAAAAAATCTCATGTGGCGTCCGACTGTGCTATAATACTGTATTGTGCAGTGCGGTGCTGGCTGGCTGGCTGGCTGTATGTTTAGATGAATTTTCGTATGGGTTTGTTTGTATATTTTTGCATTTATTGTTAACAATTGAAAATTGCCAACAAAACTAACCACACTATTTAATGTTGCCATGAAAAGTTTTAAAATAATAGAAAAATATGGCAAAAAAAAAAACATTCCAACAAAACTATGACGACAATGACTGTCACAAATGGCGTAGTTTTGAATTATAAACTGACAGACAGTTCATATTCAACTACTTAAATAGTAAGCCAACCAACCAGCCAGCCAACCAGCCATCTAGCCAACCATATAACCATGCCATGGCGTTTAATATATAGAAAAATGACAGTTTTTTGTCATAATTTTTTTCTTCTGATTTTTATTTTATTTGATTTTCTTTTGTTTCTTATATTTTTTTTAATGTCAACTATTTCTTAATAAGAAATAAATTTCATATTGCAAGTCAAATTATTTTCATATCCTATGCCTGTTACATATTTACATGCCAGATAGTTAAGGTTTTGATGTATCGAGATTTTTAAATTTGAAAGCATTTCAAATAGTTTTTAAAGGGAAATTGAAATCGAAACTGTATTATATATATACAGTGGGCATCAAAAGAAACTGTACATTAAAAAGTATTCATTAAAAATTACCGTTAGATTTATTTTAAAATTGTTTCATTGCCAGCTTGTAAAATTAAAAAAAAATCCAAATATTAACAAATTTTTTCTTCCACTCTCCTTAAGTCGTAAAATTTGAGTTTGGTGATTGCTAAAATTTTAGCTATGGTACACAGTTTCTTCTGACGTTCACTGTACATACAGTCAAAAATGCTTTTTTTAATATTTCGCGAACCCTGCAAACTTGTTTTATTTGACAAAAACAGTTTTCTTTTGATATTTTCACACAAAATTATTGATTATCCAAATATGTTTGCACCTATTTTAAAAATTAAAACTTTTTTAGAAAGGGGAAGAGATTAGCCTTTCAAACGGTATACGTAAACATTTTTGTTCAAACTTTTATGTTATGAGTTTTGATGGAATAAACTTGGCAAATATTATTTTTTTTCTTTTAATTTTCCAATTTTGGCCATTCTGAATTGCAAAATTTAATTAAAAACTATCAAATAAGTGGTGACTTTGTTAAAATACCTTTTCTTGTGAAGAACTTGACGCTCTGTTTGATAAAATCGAACAAACATTCAGTAGTTAGCTAGTAGTTGTCTTATCAAATGAACTTTAAGTTTAATATTCAAAATTTTGTATGGACCATAAGTAATTATTGAAGTGTTATATTTGCTTTATGCTGGTTTATTTTGTATTTTGTTGTTAAAGTATAAACAAAATAATCAATAAAATTAAATTTATTAGAAAAAAATAAAATAAAAAATAAATAAAAAATAAAAGATTATCGAATAAATCTAAACAACTTTTGTTGTGCATTAAATGTGTTAATTGTTTTATAATTACTTTAACATCTTAATAAGTTGCAAACAGCAATAAATACTCATTTAATTATTTAACTTTTTATATTTAAACAATATTTTTTTTTATAACTTTTTGTTGCAAAGCAAATAAATTTCAATTAAAAACGTGTTTCGGCTATGCTAAGAAGAAACTAAATAAACATTTATTTGGTAATTAATAATTAATAATGGCAACCAAAGTTAGAGAGAGTCAATGCAATACAGAGACAGCATTCAGTGAACGTTTGGTTAAAGCGAAACAGTAGGTTATCTTGTCGTCTTTATTGGGTTGCTTGTGAACATTGAAAACTTTCTTTCTTTTATAGCCAGTTTGCTTCATGAAAATACCCTATGTCTGGTGAAAATGATTGCAAATAATTATGAGAACAATGTTTGTGTTTGTGTTTTTTTTTAATCACTTGCTTAAGGCACTTAAATTTTTTAAAATTTTTTTTAACAGATTTTAATTAAAAAAAAAATTATTTTTTTTCTTGAGTCTATATGTATACCTCATCATGTAGTCGTTTAATGCAAACTATAAAACTTTTTTTCTCTTTTTTTTTGTCTTAATCCTGCTCAAGTTAAATGTTGTCATTCATCCTCATCCATATGATTCATTTATAGTGTGGATGGCTTGCACTTAAAACAAGCTCTTTAAGCCACAAAGATAGCGTTTTGTATGCAATTTTTTTCTTCTTTTTTTTCTTATTGTCTATGTGCCATATAATAGAGTTAAAAATTATGAACTTGCTTTGGTATTTTCTTTTATTTTTTTTCTCTTTTTTTGTTTTGTATTTCGTGGCATACATGTTTTAAAATCTTGTCTGTGTGTTCAATAATGTTCAATAATTTATAATCATGAACATATTTAGTGTTTAGCGTTAGGTGTGTTTGCCAATGTCATAAATTGTCAAGTGTTTAATGGCTGTGAAATTTTCTTTGTAGTTTAATATGTTGTGAAAATTTACTCTTATCCAAAAACAACAACAACAAAAATAAATAAAAATATAAAATAAAAGAAATAAAAAACATTTCTGCTTAATTTCATCGATTTTATACTTTTGCTGAGATGCTGAATAAGTATATAATTTGTAAAATATTTATTTAAATCTTCGCTTTGCATTTTTATGTTGTACATCATACTCTTTAGATAAGACATAAATTTCAGCAAACAAGAGTATTTATAGAGAGCTGGGCATAAATATTGTTTAGAGCATCATAAATTGAAATTATATTGTAATGGTAATAACATTTGAAATTTTATTTTAATAAACACACACAACATACAGTGGTGTAGAAGCTAGGTCGTCCATGCAGACTGAAGGATTGTAATGACCAATTATGTCTGTATGCATTCATTATTCTAGAGACGTAGAT
This sequence comes from Sarcophaga bullata, assembly GCA_005959815.1. Classification (NCBI taxonomy): domain Eukaryota; kingdom Metazoa; phylum Arthropoda; class Insecta; order Diptera; family Sarcophagidae; genus Sarcophaga; species Sarcophaga bullata. Next base: position 347,312 of record QOCX01000134.1, on the reverse strand, counting down.
TTTTTTACTTGGTGTGCCGACTGTAATCTTACCATCATCTTTTGCATACTGGTTGATTAGAATCAGCTGCCTTTTACCAGAGGTAAATTGTTAGTAATATTTTCAAATGTAGACCTACATATTTTCAGTGTAACCTAGATAATCCTGCGTATATAATATGGAAAATATAGAAAAATGTACAGCGCTAAATCCTTAAAAGACTGCGTTTTTAACTTACAAATATTCTTCCAAGATGGAGATTCATTTCTCGTGCTTATTAGTGACATCTTATTGGAAAATAGTAAACCCTACTGTTAAATTATTTTTTGGTGTAGGTTAAATTGAAACTAAAAGAAGGCGACACGAACCTGTCTTCACAGAATCTGACAAACAACTGAAATGCATTTACGCTCTTTTTAACGAACCATTCTGATCTTTCGTTTCCCATGGGCTATTGGTGCGAAGTCTGTTAGACAGATTGATATAAGTTTTTCCCCTTACACCCATGCTAGTCGATTTTCGGGATATCAGCTTCGTGTTTTAAAAAGCACTTCCTTACAACTGACGTGTGATTGATCAACTAGTAGTTCCTATAATCATAGAATTGCCATTAGTTTTCTTAGAGAGCAAAGCTGTCTATGAAAATTTCTCTGAAAAAATGGTTTTTTAATGGAACAGCCCGATTCATATTCGCTGTTAACGATTATCCTTATCCTGAATATAAAAAGTATTGAGTGTGCCTAATATCTAATAGGTAGGGTGTCTGGCTATTATTATGATGTAACGGTGTGATTCAAACCCTAGACATTAAAACGAAAATATGAAAATATTTCTTCGGCTACTTTCTCTCAGGCAGATTTCTGGCTAAACTCTGACAGCAAATAAAATTGCCATGACGAGTTTCACAAAAATCTGTAGTGTCTGCCACTCGTGTATAAAATTAACGCACAGAATATAAAGTGGTATGAGAAGCTAGATCTTGGCTGAATGGTTGTAACGGACCAATTATGTCTGGACGTATATCAGAAGTGTGCTTTAAGTCAACAAAGACACTTATGGGCAAGGAATTTCATTTATCAAATTGTTACTGCCACGTATGAGATTGATTGTAGTGAATAAATGGGCTTGACCATAAACCCGAGTAATTCATGGTCAATCCTCAGAGATATTTTCATGATTTTTTAAAAGAACGGATTTCAATTCGGCAATCAATGATTACGGAACTTCCCTGGTCACCAATATCAAGTAGTAAGTTGAGTGTAAAAAAAAAGAAGAAAAAGAAGTTCTTTAGGTGTCTCTCGCAAAGTCTTTTCACAAGACTCTGAGAGTAAAATAATTGCCAATGGAAAAATTCTTAAAAGCCACTTTAAAAATTAAAAATCACTTTAAAAAGAAATGTAAAAAAAATTGTCAATTGAAGCCACTTCTAAATAAAACATTAAAAACATTATACACCTTAAAATCAAATTATTCTTTCTTTCTGTTTTTAAATCTTTTATAAAAGCAATTTCTCATTTAACCTCATCATTATACCGGACTGGTTGGTGTCCATAATAATTATTTGCCATGTTAGTGTATAAAACACATTCACCAAATGCAATGGCTGGGTAAGAGGCGTAATTGAAAATACGGAAGCTTAACTTAAATAAGCGCATTATTGTCAAAAGAAAAAATTAGAAAAAAAAAATAAAAAATAAAATAAAAAACACTTAATGATTATCAATAGCTTAGTCGAAAGTAGATGACGAACGAAAATAATAAACAGAAAAAAATACACAATTTCGAACACAGCTGTCATCAAGTTAAGACAACCCACACCACAGTAACGTTAAGCTCGGCTTAAACAAATGACTCTATTTTTTCATACCAGGCTGGTAATAGAAATATTTTTTTTCTTTTTTAAACAAAAACGTAAAGATATTGTGTTGTCAGGGAGAGAGAAAAACTTGCACTTTTCAAGAAAAAGTACTTTAAGCTGCTAAAAATAAAAATTCCACACTAATTTCAAATTATATGTGAAGAAGTAAGAAAAAATGAAATAAAAAAATGAAATAAAAATACAAATTAAAGTGTTATAAGGAGAAGAGAGAGAAGAGAGAAATGAAAAAAAAAAGAAATACAATTTAACTCCCACATACAGTTTTGGATGCATTGAAATAAAATTCATGCTGCTGGTTTTTATTCAATCAACAATAAAAGAAAAACTCAAGTAAATAAAGTTTGATTGGTAAAAGCCGAATAACTGGTACACTTTAATTGGTATCCATAAAAAACAACAACAACAACAACTCTATTTATGGTTTTTGAGATATTGAAAAATGTTTTGCATGAATCATAATCATTAAAAATCATAATAAAAAAAAATCATTTCTTTTTTAAATAATAATTTTCAAAATTGCCAATCTCTATACATGAAGGCAATAAAACTAAACATGCGTATGTGTTTAAATGTCATAAAGGAAATAAATACAATAAAATGCGAAAAGCAAAAAAAAAAGAAAGAAAAAAAATTGAAATTATTTATGCCCTCATCACCCAGTTTGTACAAGATTTTTGTGAAAAACACAACACCGTTGAAATGTATGAACTAACTATTAATGCATGTGGTTGTTAATTTGCATGTAAGATTTTATGCTTTATAATATTTGTCATTTATTTTGGGTGTAAAATATGTATATCATGTATGTATGTATGTATGTATATGCGAGAATGTCTGTTAACTAACTTTATGGTTATTATTAAAAATTATTGCAAATTGATTTTTCTGTTACCAACACAACAACACACTCTTGCTCAACAGCTACTTATACAGTTTAGGACAAAATTTCTTAAAATGTTGACCATACTTTTACCTTTTCTTACCTACAAATTTAAATACATTCAACAAAGTTTTATGATTTTCAAAATAATACTCATTCGTCAAAGCGTTTAGCAGAGATAAGCTATTAAGCTCACGTACAGAAAAAGAATATTAGAGCCTAAGAATATAATTTTTTTTTGTCTGAAATAGTTTGAGTCCTTAAAGAAAAATTTCAAGTTAGTTTACGACTAATTTCGAGTGCTACAGTAAACCAGACTAAGAGCAGCTGGCTTATGATGCAGTTTAAATATGATGTGTTGGCTTTTACAAGATGGCAGTTCCTAGTTCAACTTTTCTTGCTAACTTCATCAAAGAAAGGTATATGAAAAGCAATATTTATTTCGACGAACCACTATCAGTATTCTCGTGGCTCTGAATGCAACTCTGTCTGGATATATAACATAACATAATTGGCCATANACCAAAATTTGCTGTAAATCTGCTCACAGTCTATATACTGAACCTCATACCAGTTATAACGGGACGCTAACCACAGCGTGCACATGACTTTTGAGGAAAATATAATAACGGACATTTTCATTGACCAGTACTTGGGAACCTATAAAGAAAAATTCCATATCGGGGATCCTCTACTTTTCATTTCTTTCACGGTTCCATCAAACTTGTTTCTTTCACAGTGTAACTACTTTACCTAAACTATAGTAAACTAGAATCAATTATCTGCTTTGTATATCCACAAAGACTTCATTTTGATCTTTCACTTGAAGGTCTATCAGGAGCATACGCGATATGATGTATCTACCGGTCATTGCATAGTTGATATATACCCAGCATCTCTAGAGGAGTAATTTCTTCCCATTTTGCCATTTTCAGTGCCATCAGTGTAACTAACTTAGCATGTTTATCCATGTTAAATTTAATTTTTGCATTCAACCGTATTTCATGGTGTACTTCGAGATATTTAAAGCAATGCTGGGATCTCAATTCAGTCAAGACAAATCTAGAAAGTTTGCTTTTTCTTCGAATTCGAATTCCTTATGGTTTCCATTCGATGGAGTGGTTTTTGTCTCACACTGTACAAAAAAAAAAAAAAAAAGCTGTAAAGTCCTATTTTTTCCTCGATTCATATGGTTTCTTATAGGTTTTCCATGAGCTACATCTGGTTTATTATTAAATGTTGTTGTTTTTTTTTTATTATTTCTTGTATGGCATTACAATTGTCAATTGTTTAAAATTTATGGTTTAGAGTGCGAAATAATGTTTGAAAAAATGTTGTCCACAATTTGCATGCATGTTTCTTATTTCATTTCTTTAACTTAACTGATGTGCATGTAAAACATTTTCAATTTTTCCTTCTATTTTTACTTCTTTTTTTCTTTTTTTTTTGTCTTTTTCTTGTTCCAATAGAAGTTCAAAAAACAGTGTATTGTAGTGTGTGACGGTATGTGGAGTATATACGGTTGGCAGTTACATACGAATGTAGGTTACATATTTCTAGTGAAAATTGTTGCTATTTTTATGTTATTACACACACACATTTGATAATGTGTGGTATAAGATAGAGAGAGAAACAGTGAGATATTAGGTTTAGAATTTTTCACAAAAAATTTAAATTGGCAATAATTTTTTTAGTTTTCAATGTAGAGAGAGGACAATATATGATTGTGTGTGCGTCTAACAAGTCAAATATACTTTTTATGTTTGGTTTAGTAATAAAACAAATTGATTTTTAATTAAAAAATATTTAGTATTCATCAAGTCCAAATCACGGTAAGCTTTTAAGCAATCATACCTTAATGGTAATTCAAACTGCTTAATGAGAATTACGGCTTAGCCTCTCACTTAAATTAAAGCCAGCCTTGATGTGCCTTAACTTTACACAAAAGTGGTGCAATCTAAAGTTAAACGTTGTCTCTGACAAATAGATTTGAGAAGATCAAGGAATCGTATTAAATTATATTCCAAATCTAGGTTTACCTTACACATGGAAGATAAAAGTTATGGATGAAAGTGATTATGGCCTAATGCTAACCGAAGGTTTACGGTTAGAGTTCTAGTTGCCAAGAAAGCAGAAAAGACATTTTTTAAAGTACATTGAAGACTGTGTAATGCAAAGTTTTAGTTGTAAACGTCTGTCTGAGTCTTAACTGCAAATAAGATTCATTAAAGTCGAAGTCTGAAATGTTAAGGCTTAGCAAATGTTGTGTCGAAAATAATTCACAAACAAACATTAGGCTAAGAAGGACATTCAGTTGGATGGCTGTCTCTCAGACATAGAGTAGTGTAATGGTTTAGATAACAGTACTTTTGCTGAAAGGGCTTTCATAGTGGAAATGATTAGTCTAAATAAAGTCGCCGTAGCCTAGTAGGTAGTGTGTTGGCTTATTAGACATGAGGCCTCAGCTCAAACCCCTGGTCAGACATATCCACTAAAATGAAATACGAAAAAATATTTCTTTGGCGGCTTCCTGTTAGGCAAAATCTGCGAATAAAATAAAAAAAAAAATCTGTCGTTCAGAATCGACTTTAAACTGTAGGTACCTCAACATATGGTGTGAGAAACTATGCCGTAATTCTGAATAGAGAGTTGTACTGACCAATTATGTATGTATATATGTATGTTATACGCTGTTGGTCTTATCGATTCTTACTTATTTTGAAATATACAAGAAGTATCGAAACTGTTTTTTTTGTTTCCAAACATTAGTCAATTAAATATCAACTACATGCGGTTCCAAACACACGTAGAAACTTGTCATACATTCGATTTATCGCTACTTTTATCTAGAAATTATTTTGTTTTGTATTTTGTTGTTTGTTTTGTATCTTCGTTTTTGTGATTTAACTTCCTTGGGCAAGTTTTTATGGGGCTATGTAAAGGTATTGCTTCAATCTGGTTATGGTTATGTTGAATGACATGGTGTCCTGTATTAAGAGGCGCACACAATAATTCGTCATTTTCCGAAGAAATATGTGATATTCATAGACAAGCCTGGAATTAGATATTACTTTGGAAGCAGTCTTCTTTATGGTTTGATTGTATGATTGCTAGGCGTCAATTCTTAGGATATATTCTAATGCTAAACAGCTTTAAATCATCGTGACACCGAGATTCTGCTCAAGTGTCCTTATATCCAAACCATGTTCACAGACAATAGTTAACAAAAATCAAATGCCCTAACGGCCATACAATGTGTTTCTCTGAAAGTCAATATGCTGACAACTTTCTTTCCAGAAAAGGTATTGTTCAGTGGCCTCCTTGTCCTTGTTATCGGAATTGGTTGTTAAAGGGCTGTGTTAAGTCATTGGTTTATGCTGCCAAACCAACAACACGTAAAGCATTAAAAATCGATATTCATGATGTTGTTGCCGCCTTACAAGCGTGCAGTTAACTGTAAGCTTGTCTGGCCCTCTTAAAGAGTTTTTCAATGAGCTCTTTATAGTTGTCGTTGTTGTAATACACCTTAGAAGGCAAAGTAACTGAACATTTACAATATGTTCTTGTGTTAGTTGTAGACAGTTTCCGTGCTAAATCTAATGGCCTTCGAATCAGGATCATGTCATGCCCCTTTGAACTTCAAATCGATATATGATGCATATTACAGATTAGAGTGATTGAAGGGATCATGTAACTCAAAGCTGAGGCGAAAATATATTGGACTGGATATAATATCATTGCAACAATATTTCTGATCTGAATTTTCAATTCAAGCTCTTAAAAATAAATTCAATATTTGAAGCAACAAGTGTGTTGTCATGTGTTTTAATGATCAACTGAATAAAATTTCCTTGCATTTGTAATTTACCGACAATTTTAATTACCAGCCAGTAACACTTTTAAATACAATTCATATTAAAATTTTAAGAGATAACTTATCTTTGGTTTTGTTTTTTTCAATTTTTATTTCGGAAAACAGAAAAAAAAGAAACACGTTGTAATTAATTAAATCATTCGTTATTTGTGTAACATTATATAATATTTCCTACATCTACTTTACATATACCATAAAACAAAACAAAAACTCGAAAAAAAAAATAAAAAATTAATCATAGAAAAAATTGTTGTTTCATATGAGCTTGAAATAGTTTTCTTTAGTTTGCACTCTTTTTTTTTTGAAAAAACCGAAAGTTGTTTAATTTTATCGCTCCGTCCGACTAAAAACAATTCAATAAAAATCCCCCAAAAAAACACAAATGAATTGCTGCAAAAGAAAATTTTTTTTTCTTGTATTTTTTTTTTTTTTATTAAATTTATAACAAAAACCTGTTGCCAATAAATATTTTTCTATACAAAAAGAAAAAATTAATTTATAACTAACGGTGTTTTTGCAATTTTTACCAAATTTAAATACGATAACAGATAAAAAATAAACTTACCTGCTGCTGCCATACACTACTACTGTTGCTCGAAACTTTATAAATTTCTTCGGTCTGTATTGGCAACCGTTGTTTTTTTTCCAACTAAATTACGTTGAGATGGGCCATTTCAAAGGAGAAAAGAAATGAAAAGAGAAAAACTTTTTAAAATAAATTTCCTTGATTGATTGTTTAATCAAAATACAGCTGACAGTTGTGGTAAATAAATTTAAAAAGCGGGTTTTTTTTCTTTACTCTACCAAACTGAAATCAATTATAAAAAGAGTAAAAAAACTTTTTGAAAACAAATCAATTAGCCAGACATTTACGCACAGCGTTTACTGCATTTGAAATGCCAGCAAACAGTTAATCAGGCCTTTTCACAGGCCATAAATTTTTGTAATTGAAAACAGAAATATTGGTTGGACATTGCAGTTAATTTTGCAAATTGCAAGTGACCATAGTTTAGCTTAAAAGCTTTTGTTAAAGTCTTCTCGTTTGTCCTAAGAGCACAACGATTCGCATTTGTACAAGGGCATTTATTCACACAGCAATTAAAAATATTTAATTTTGTAAGTTACGAAATGTGTTTCGAAATTCCATTCAAGCGTACAGTTAACTGCAGGGCTTGTCTGGCCCTCTTAAAAGGGTTTTTCAATGAGCTCTTTTATAGTTGTCGATGTTGTAATACTCCTTAGACGACAAAGTAACTGAACATTTTCAATCTGTTCTTGTGTTAGTTGTAGACATTTGCCGTGTATAAATCTAATGGCCTTTGGATCAGGATCATGACGTGCTTCTTTGAACTTCAATTCAATATATGTGTCCTTATTGTCTTGATATTTGATACTGCCATTTATATAATCTTGCTCTTTATGTACTTTCGCCACATTAAGCATACGTAATAAGCTCCTTGCCAGCACTAAGTACTACCACGTTTCATTTAAAAGGCTCTTAATTACATATCTAGAAACCCGTGGCTTTCACAACGGCCCGCTATGCGTGTTAGGTGAGCTTGTTATTGCCCAAAATGCTAAGATGAAGTCACCCAATTACGCAGTGCCCCGGCTGAACTGATATCAAGTGGTGAATGTCTAAATGGAAAAGAAAAATGAGGTGCTTTCTCTTCACTGAGTCCAGATTCCTCTATCCATCCAAGGAGATTCTTATGTACGGATTTCACAGGAACCTGTAAAATCCAGTACCTGATATACTCAGTTAATCGCAATGAGGTTTCTTATATCCAGAGGCGCAAATAAGAATTCTTTATTTTTCGAAAAAGTGCACGAATTCATGCACAAACTTGACCCAAATATGGCTTTGGACATACACTGACTATTTGAATAGAGCAATCAATTGCCAGGGTTCTTCGAACGCTAAGCATCATTTATTCGTCATAAAAGATATTATAGTCACTTAAGAGATTCTGTCAAAGTGACTGACATCTAACTTCAAGCCATTCGCATATATTTCGAGTGAATTTGTAAGAGGATCTGGCATTACGAGACAGTAGTTTTGACTAGGATTTTACTATCTCGGTATTTTTGATCAAGCAGTGGTACTGAAGCAGATGTTAATAACATGACTAACATATACCAATACAATGCAGATATTGCAAAGAATTTAGGTTCCTATATAATTAGAGATGTCATTTATTCGTATATTTCTTGAACAAAAAAAAAAAAAAAAAAAAAAAAAAAAAAAAAAATAGTTAAAGAATATCAAATTCATAAGCAAATTTGCAAAAGGAAATGCCAGTGAATCGATCGCACATTTTGCAAATAGCGGTAAAAGCATTTGTAGAGCGGCCATAGATAAACTGAAACCCAGCAAATATACACATGTGGACCGCAGCTGAAAAATTAGCATTCAATAAAGTTCATTGGAAAATTTATGTTGAAATTATATGCTGCCAAGTGCAATCATGTAAGAAAATTCAATCATCATTACATCTAATGATGTGAGAGGATAATTGAAATTGTTTTCCTTTTCAGTTTCAATACAAAGCATTCATAATATTCACATCACAATTATAATAGAAAAAAGAATTTTAAATTCATTTTAAGCCTGCTTTAAGCCATTTTTTTATCATTCTACTATACTTTTAAACTTATTTCATATGAATTTAGTGCATTAGTGTGTAAGTGTTTCTTTTTTTTTCCTACAATTATTTTATCTGCTTTAATTTGCAATACTTTCGTTATTATCCAGCTTATCTTAAACATTACAAACTTGTTTCGTTCAACATTTCATTGTCAATAAATGTCAGAGACTAATTTGTACTTTAATGGTTTGGTTGTTGTCTGTTTTTTCTTTTTTTCTATTGATTTTTATTAATTTTGCTACAATATGTTAATAATATCAATTGGAAAATATTTTTAGTTTTTAAATTTGTATTTTGTATTTATTTATTATAATAGATGTCAATGTATATTGTCAATAATGTGTAGAGTTTTTTTCTGTCAGATCACAGATTAATTTTGTGAGCGCTTGTTAAGGTTTTGAAAATTTCAAAGAAAAGAGGAAAAAAATAGACAAATCAAGATAGAAAACAATCTTTTTTATCTGATTTTATTTAATTGATTTGTTAATAACAATAAAAAAAAGTACGTATACAGGTGTATATAGATACGAAAGATTTTATATTTGCTTAGGTAAAGAACTCTCAAAGTGTTTGCCAAAAATCTAGAGAGAAGAAGTCCCCGATGAAATATTTTTTTTTATGTTTCGTTTTGATGTCTGACCTAGGGATTTTCGATGATTTTCAAATTAGCCCCATCGGCATAAATGCAACGCAAGGAATAAGCAATAGGATTTAATTCTTGAACGAGCTATTACGAGATTCTTGCATAGAATTTTCCACGCAGACGAGAGACAAAGGCGAAAAAGTTGAGAATGCCATTGTATAGACATTGACAACAATATTCTCTTCAGTACATAATAGTCCGGTGCTAGTAGAGGTACGTAGTGTGTTGGCTTATTAGACGAAAGGCCAGCGGCGGTTACGACATCCTGCGGTCAGACATCCTAAAAAACAATACTAGAAAAAAAAAGAATATCATTTCTTTCGCGGCTTCCTCTCCGTCAGCAGCATTTTCTGCAAAAAACTCTGGAGTAAATAGCCAAGTTGCACAGTGAGAAAGTTTCTCAAAAATCGTCGTGCTTCGGAGGCTCCGACCTTTAAGACTCGGTCAGGATGCGCCGCCACTGCACTGTAGGCTATAGAACAGAGGTTAACCACACACAGCGGCCCGCACATAAGTGGTGATGAGAAGCTAGGCCGTAATCCTGACTGAAGGGTTGTAATGGCCAATTATGTATGTACATAATACATTTCCTTGCCTTGTTGATGGTTTTAACCCAGGAAATGTAAAATTAATATGAAAATATTCAATAACAACAAAAATTTCCCCGTGCTAGGCCTTTTATGTTGACCTTACAATAGACAAAGTGCTTTATGGACTCTGCAAACAATTTTTTTTTTTTTTGTTTTTTTATGTAAACAACCTTAGTTTATATGCGTTATACTGACACTAAATTCTTCATGATAACATATCAAATCTTACTGCACAGTAATTTGTTTGTCTCAGCTTACAAGCCATATTTATCGTTATTGATAGTTCCCATGCAACTGAAAAGAAAAAAGTCTAAACACTCGATATTTCGCATAAATTTCTCGTTTAATTTAATTTTATTTTTAATTGCAAAAAAGCATATTTCTTTAACTACTTAAGCATAAATGACAATTTACTGCATTTTTTCTTTATGGTGAATAATTCTTACTGCAGCTTAAGAAGCTTACTTGCATTGTGTGTATGTGTCTTAAGTCTTTTGTTCTTGAATAGTGTATAAAGCAGCAATATACCATTTTAATTGCATTTTTAACATTGTCGAAAAATTAAACACCATGTTTCTTGTATATGTACGAGTATGTTTGTGTTGTCTTAGTGTTTGCTATTATTTGTAGATACTTTTGCTTTTCTCAAAAAAGTTTTCCACGAAAACTATTAAACGTCATTAACACCTTATCTTAAATATGTGTACACATTTACCAAGTAAATTTAGTATCTCTAGATGTATGTTTATACGTATATTGGGCTTAAAAATAGACAAACAAAATGTTCTTTACCCTCTTCCTCCTCTCTTTCTTTCTTTGTTTCTTTAACAATCTTTACTTTTTTATTCTTCTTTTTTTTGCTGGCATTTTATAATTTTTGTTGAGTTCTAAACTATAAGCTGGTTATGGCATCATATTTACAACCAAAGCATTCAAAAGCCAATAAAACATTTAAGCTATGCCACCACCATCACAACAGCAGCAGTAGCTATCATATAATAAGGCAGACAGCTACATATCCCAGTATCTGTGTATCCACAGCTTTATAAAATCAAAATGTTGTTATAGTATGAACAACAACCAAACGTTTTATGTTTTTCGTTTAAAATTTAACAAGAAAACAATACCAGAACTTAGGAAAGAAAAAAAAAAGTAAAGAACTTCTGCTGCTACTCTACCTACATATTGCATGAAATAAAAGGTTTTTTTTTTTATTTTTTTTTTATAGAAAATAAAAGAAGGCACAACTTTAATATTTAATAATTGGTCACTTAATGTGACACAAAGCATTGTATGTGTTTTGCACAAATAAATGAAAGCAAGTAGTAACGAAAGAAAGAAAAAAAAAAATAGACAGGAGTCTGTACAAGGTTTTCAACATTTTATTCCTTTTACCATACCTTACTTAAGAACTTCAAAAGAATATTTCATATTTCTTGGAGATTTATCACAAGCACATGTAGTTTTTCATTTTTACTATCTTTATATACAAGTTTACATTTAGTACTTGAGAAACGTGTAAGATATTCGGGAAAGGCTCAGGAGTGAGAAAAACAGTTTTCTTTGCTTATGCCTTCATGGTTTAAGGATCCATGGGAATCGCATCAAATGAGTTCAAATTATATTCGCCGATTGCTGTATATTTCTTAATTGCTCTGGCCTTAATTCATAATTTGGTTTAAAAATTAAACACGATATTTTTGGCATGCAAATGCAAATATTTTGCAGTTCAAATATTTTCTTTATTACCAACTCGTAATGTAGTTCTCTTTTTCATGTGTAGACGGGTTTAGTACTTCCTCACGAACCTTATGGATTTCGCTCAATAACTTTCATGTTAAGCCATTTGCTGGTTTACTTCGCTGTACACTTGAATTTAAAGGATTTCTGTCCACTATCCATTAGGTTAATAGGTACTGTCACGTTGAATTGTTTTTTCTTACTTACTTACTTAATTGGTCATTACATCGCTTTAGTCAGGATTACGACATAGCTTCGCATTCCATCCATGTTGTGTGTGTTAGCTTTTTATCTTTAAGTAGCGGGAGAATCTTTATCAAGGCAATTTTATTTATTCTCAGAACTTTTGCCAGAAGAAAAGAAGTTCATTATGATCGAGATGTCTGAGTCAAGGGTTGAAAACTCTGGTCTAATAAGCCAAGTCACAATCTACTAGATAAAGGCAACTTCACGTTTACTTATACGTTCTTCTTTCTCAGACCACGATTAACAAACGTTTGCAGTGCATTTGTATTGCTCACAGCTAGATTTCATACATAACGCTACTACATTTGGATTAACTTGAACCTAAAGACGAACACATCAAGTTTTGTCTCTCCAAATATATAGAAAACTTTCTATACTTTCCTCTGCTGTTACTTTTGTAGTAGCCCACACCTCGAATTAGCTGACAGCCTTCATTTGCAGGGCTTAACTGTTGTCGGAGTCCATTAACGTAGATTTCTTTTATCCAAATTCGTTTTTAATCCTGAATTCGTTGTACTTACGTCTAAGGGAAGTAGCTTTTGAGACGTGCATCAGTTCGTGTATGGTTTTCTGGCTATAAATCCCATCTACTGCAGCATAGAGAACGCTGTTAAATAGCCTTACGCCAGTTTTCCTTTTTATGTTTATTATTCTGAAGTATTCTACAAGTAAAGCGATTATATCAGTAAGTGAGAAAGCAAAACAAAGTCTACTGAATTCAAAAGTAAACAACGTTTCCTGAGTCTCTCTTAAAATTATGGCAACTTATTGATCATATTTTTAGAAATTTTTCTGTGAATTATTTAGCTTTCCTAGCTTTTTCTTTAATGGTTTTCCATGGCTGGATGCTTTTCCATATTTCTTTCAACATATTTCCTTTATTTCTATAAATTTTTCTAATAAATATAAGCGTGTAGTAGTAGTCTCATGTGTATTTTATGTCTACTAGGTGTAGACATTTTATTACAAACGGTTTTGTGAGGAAACTACTCAAGTTTTTTTAGTTAAGTTTTATGTTACCTAAGTAACAACAACAATAACAACAATAACAACAATAACAACAACAACATTAACGACAATATCAGAAAAGAATCAGCAAATACACCACCAAGAAGGAACGTACAAAAATGCAGTAGCATTTGTAAAAGTATTACAGAAAATGTTGTAACTATTGTTGTGACGACAGATGGACAGACGGACACGAGTTTGCAATTTTTTTTCTTCTATTTTTTTTTTACTTCTTTTCGTTTTTATTAAATACTGGCACGCACAAACGCATTTTTGCTGTTGTTGTTGTTGTTGTTATTGTTGTTGTTTTTGTTATTGTTGTTGATATTTATGTTGTTGTTGTATTTATTTCGATTTTTATTATAAATTGTTGGCCCGAAGAAGTCCTATATGGCTGGAGTCTAAACCATAATGAAATGGTATCAATAACACGATCACAAATAGCACAATATAAACCCAAAGGTAATCTGTTTTTTTTTTGTGTTCTACACACAAAGCAACAAAAACAAAAGAAATAATTTTTTTTTTGTATTTTTATTTATTTAAGGTTATGAATATTTACAGTTAAATTTTTAAATAATTAAAGTCTACATAGCGAACAAGAATATTTCATTTTTAAAATATTTTTATTCCTTTTTGTTGGTTTTGTTTTTGTTTTTTTTTTCAAGACTTCTAGACATTGTTTGTTGATTTTAATATTATCTTAAGCAACTATTTTGATTCACTTCACTTCACTTGCAACTATTTTTAGGTTCGTGTTTGTTGTGTTTAATCCTTTAAGATTTACATTAAGAATCCATGTGAGTTACAGCAAATAAGGCTGACTGAGTGGCTGCTTGGCTGGCTTGGCTGGCTGGCTTGGCTGGCTTGGCTACTTTACTCTATTATTCGAAAAATGTTTGAGAATTTAAGACGCATGAATAATATTTTTGTTTAAACAAATGTCTCGGACGTGCTTAAACTTAAAAATGATTTTATTTTGCTTGCTTGTTTGCTTGCTTCCAGTACAATGCATACGTTTTTTAAACGTCTTTGCGTTTTTTTTTCTGCTTGCAATGCGTTTAAAGTAAATAAAAAACGTTTTGTGAGTGCAGATTTTTTTATTTCTCTCTCTCCCCCTGCCTCTGTTGCCTATAGAAAACCTTTTGTTTTTGTTTTTGTTATGATTTTTATGTGTGTTTAAATACACGTTAAATACTTTTGTGTTAAAGTATGTTACGGTATGACAGTAGCTTAACACTACTTGTCATGGTTACTTGATTTTTTTTTTCATTCTTGTTGTAGTCGTTGTCGTCGTCATCGTCATTGTTGCAGATTTTGTTTTTTTTTGTTTTGTATTTATTTATTATATGGTTTATCAAGTGTTTAGTTAACAATCTACGTGATTTATGAGTTTAATGTATAATTAAATGAATTTGAAAATATCGTGATGCATTGAAGAGACAGACACATTGCATAGCATTGGCAAATACAAAAGACTTAAGACATGAACTTGAAATACAAAAAAAAACAAAAAAAAAAAAGAATTGTAGTCATTGACATTCTTGTAAAAATTATTTGTTTATACAGTGTATCAGTATTTTTAAATTAGGAAATCGAGAGGTGGGAAAATGTATTTTTTGTATCTTCCTATTTAATCTCAATAAGGACGAATGACTATTTTCAAAGATTGTTTATCAAAAATAAAAAATCAGATAAGCTTCACTTACCCTTCATCGTAAAACTTCAGATTGGCATCAGATTTATAACGAAACAAATCAGAGAATACATAAAAGGCTAGTTTGCAGGGTAACATAATGCTACATAGTAAGGAAAAATATTGAAAACCTTCAAGGGTTTGCACTAGAACTTATGAGGCCAACAGTGATTGCTAAGTGGTATATTAATGTATTTGATTTGCCTCACATGCAAAAAAAGTATTGGTATTGGACAAGTAACCTAATATCATGACGTATCCATCATGTTGTCAAGTCGACAGTTCCTATTTTAGGTGATATCCTTTCTGATAATACAGTCCTGTTCTAATACTGTGTGTAAACTATCACTTTCCAAGCAGTGCTGCAGTCACGATACAAAGAGGACTAACTAGGACGTGGTGGTGCCCAGGAGTCTTCTTCGCAGAACAGAATTTTATTGTGATGTGCACTGCGTTAAGTCAATATGAAAAGATTTTCGATTGTTGGTTTATGAGGCAAAAACTCGTGTTTCAAGACTTAGCTCAGACATATCGAGCAAAACGAAATCTGAAATAAATATTTCTCCCAGCATCTCCTTCTCAACGGTCTTCCAACAAAAACTCTGTGAGTAAAATAAAAGTTTCACTCATGGGTCAAAAATTACCACTCAAATACCACTCAACATGAGTGGTATGGGAGGCTGCGTCGTAATCCTGATTAAAAGGTTGTAATGACCAGTTAAGTAAGCAAAATAAGTGATGATTTTGAAAAAATTGTTTGTTAATATCGTCTGCATATAATTTGGTAGTTTATTGACTTATATGGGCTTATAAAAC
Source organism: Sarcophaga bullata (assembly GCA_005959815.1). Taxonomy (NCBI): domain Eukaryota; kingdom Metazoa; phylum Arthropoda; class Insecta; order Diptera; family Sarcophagidae; genus Sarcophaga; species Sarcophaga bullata. The sequence goes on along the minus strand of QOCX01000134.1, from coordinate 331,313 downwards.
ATTCTGATGAGAGAAGAATTAATAAAGGTACAGTTAGCATCTTGTCTGTAAAAATTAGATCTTGAGGAGTCCTGTAAGTATAATAACCGGTGGAGAATTTCTATACAGACCCCCCCAACTCAGGGGCTGGCTATTTCAGATGATGATTTATGAAGCATTTTTTAAATTTAAAACCTTTGTCCTCGTTAGATTTGTGGCATGTATAGTTGCGACTTCCTCTGCACGTACCATAGTGCAATAATGTCTCTTTTTCAATCGGATGGTAAAATATCGATGTAGCATCAGAATTTTTGAACGTATCTAAGCTGTTGAATGCTAGTTGGGATATAAAACCATCGAAATGTTATTTCTGTAGATACATTTGCGGGCTCCATTAAAATTTATTCTTAATGGAAGTAATTCGGTTTTATTTCAAAATAATTGTGTCCTGTACATACATACATAATTGGCCATTACAACCCTTCAGTCAGGATTGCGGCCTAGCTTCTCACACCACTTATGTTGTGTATGTTGATTTTATCTATGAGTGGCTGGATCAATAGTTTAAAGTAGACTCCGAACAACAGATTTTTTTGAGAAACTTTTCTTGGCAATTTTATTTACTCTCAGAGTTTTTTCTGCTGAGAGGAAGTCGCCGAAGAAATATTTTTTTCATATTTCGTTTTTGATGTCTGACCGGGGATTCGAACCCTGGCCTTTCTTCTAATAAGCCAACACACTACCTACTAGACTATGGCGAATTGTGTCCTGTAGTTTGAATATAAAAAGGAAAATAATTCAAGATTTTTTTTAATTAAAGTAAATTATGCAGTTTTATGCAGCTTCAACAAGTAACATCCTGTTTTCTAATACTGCAATTGATTTTTTTTTTTTTTTTTAAGTTTTCAGTACATTATCTGTCATACTTTCCCTTCGCATATATTTGGTTTTACTTAATAGTGCATGAGAAATATTTTTGTAAAGAAACGTGATTTCATTTTAAAATATGCATTATTTAGGAGAGTTTTTGTATTAAAAATATTGGCAAAAAAGCATACAAAAAAGAAAATGACAGAAAAAACCTGAGTAAAAGTAAATTGCGTTGTCACTCATTCAGTTAAATGCCAATATATACGTATTATGCTGTAGCAAATCAAAAGACTTATGAAACGAACTTCCTTTATTTTAAACAAATGATTTAAAACAAACAAACAGAAAAAACAAGGAATCGTATACATATTGTATATTTTATTTAATTTCTCTTATACAACAAAAAATAAGAAAAACACACAAAACATTATTTAAATTTAACGTACGTTTTTAAATTCATTGCATTATTCAAATACGTACGTAAGGAAATCTTTAAAAAAAAAACGAAAAAATGCCTTCTTTTTTTCGTTTTTTTGTGTGTTTGTTTAAATAATGCAATTTTCTCTTTAAAAAGATCCTCATGGCTATCACTTGTTGTATTTTCTGTATCTTTTTTTTTCTTCTTCACAAAACATACACTTAAATACACATAAAGAGTTGTGTGTTTGGGATTTGTGAAAAAGAAAAACCGTCTAGTTGTTGTCTACGAATACAAAATGAAAACATGCTGCTAATGTTTGGTTGGTTTTGTTAATGTTAAATAAAAACAGTGACTTTAATTAGTTTTTATCAGTCTATATATTTACAGACAGACAGACAGAGAGACAGACAGACAGACGAGCACTAAAACAATGTGTTCAACAAAATTTTTTACATTTTCCAGCTTCATTCATTTCATTCCATACAATTGTTGTATTTGTGATTTTGCTTTATTTTTCTGAGTTTTCTTTTTTCTTTTTTTGTAATGCCTGTGTGCATTAAATTAAATTAAATTTATTTTATTTAATGTGATTTTTAAGTTTTGCCAAGTAAACTGAAATATTTAAAAATAAATACATTTTTCCTTAGTTGTTGTTGTTGTTGTTTTTATATTTTTAACTTTACTTCACTGTTAAAAATAACATGATAAAATATGTTAACATAACACGCAATCTTCGTTGTTAAGTAAATAAATAAATTTATACGTTCAACTAATTTAATTAGCTTTTAAGCATTACAACAACAATTTATTCTTTTTTTTTTTGTACGCCCATTTTGTTGTTATTGTTTACGTTTTTCTTAGAATGAAAAAGATTTATTTTATCCGCTAAGTAAACAAACTTCTTTGTGCATTAACAAGATAGGGTTAAATGCAATAGAAATTTACTAAGTAATCTACCATTTTTTATTATAATACACACATACACACACACACACACATATATTATTGTAATGAATTATTAAAACTAATCCAAGTTATGTTTAAAAATGAAATGCATTTGTATGTTGAAAATCTGCAATGTGTCTACATTATATGCTCTTTGGGCTTGGGTTCCTAATTGAAATGTTTATTTGACAAGAGGTAGTATGCAATCAGTTTTTTGTTTTGAGGTGTGGCCAATTTCAATATACTACTCAAATTATTATCTGTTACAGGCTCAATAGCAACCCTTTGGATCAAGTGCGATTTTATCATGTAGAACAGCAAAATGACTTAAAAGCTACAAAGACAAAATATTTTCGAAATGTATAGACAATTTTGTTATTGTCGATGAATTCATCGTTTAAAGGCTACATTTTAGCGTATCCTTTTTCGAATTTTCGATCAAATCTTGGGTTATCAATTTATTGGCTTCAAAATCACAGTTTGCAGATAAGGTGGTTTTTATCTGAAGTATCTCTTACATTTTCCTTTCACGAATATCAGTCCTTCAACAATCGAAAAGTAGTGATTTTGAGGTTTATTGTCGTACATACCAAAAGCATTACAGTTTAAATCTGACATCTGCATTGCACAGCCGCAAATATATCATTTGTAGTCACCGTAGTCCAGTAGGTATTGTGTTGCCTTATTAGACGTGAGGCCACGGTTCAAATCCACAAAAATATTTCTTCGTCAACTTCTTCTCAGCAAATTTCTGGCAAAAACTCTGAGAATAAATAAAAGTTGCCCTGAAAAAAGTTTCGTAAAAATATGTCGTTTGGAGTCGACTTTAAACTGTAGGTCCCGCCACTCATGTATAAAATTAACACGCACAACATAAGTGGTGTGGTGGAGCTAGGTCGTAATACTGCCTGAAGGGTTGTAATTTCCATTTATGTATGTTATGTATGTATGGATACGTTAACTAGTAAAATTTCTGCATATGAGGCTCTTAGAAGCCAGAAGTATCTCTGAAGTGTCTACAGAAGTGTTTTTGTATCCAAACAGACTGACTGTTTTCTCCACATAATACTCAGGAGGTGTTGTTATCCGTAGTTTTTCGATTGAAGAATATGGGCGATAAAAAAGCAACGATTTAGCTTTATTTATGAGAGTTTTTTTTTTTTTTTTGCTAAGTCAAGTTATCGCCGATATAATCCAAAACTATTTTAAAAAAGACTGGCTGCTGCAAATCTTCTAGATTTATTCTTGTGTTATTTGATTCCACTTTTGAAACTGACGAGATAAGTCTGATATTCTATCTTCGTTCTTATGGAATCATCAAGACCGAGTGGACGTGTGTTGCTGAATGAGATCTTTAGCCCTTGGCAACGACCCATTAAGCCATATTCCGCGTGAAAGGATACGAGGTGACAAGCAAAATCGTCAATGCAATGCTATGTATCAGTGGTTGGTGTGCATTTTGGGATGCCGGCGTCAATAGTTCATATTCTTTTGGAACGACGTTAGTCAGTTTTCACAGTCATCGAAAAGCTGTATAGGTCGATGGTAATCATCGACATTTGATATCAACAGCACGGTGCCTGCTGCTATAAGGGTGGAATTGCTTTGCAATATCCAAAGCAACTCCTTTTTCGAAGCCATCTTTTGATTGGTCAAGTGACTGAACTCTTTCCAGATTATTTCAGACTTTTAGTTTTTAAAATTTAAAAATCAAGTTTCACTTGACCTTTCTATACTTACACAAGCTTTGTACATTTTCATTGAATTAAATTTTATAAAAATTCATTTCGAATACACAGTAATTTGACTAAAGAATTCTAAGAGCAAATAATTTTTTTTTTCTGTTGGATTTTATTTTGATTTTCCACAGAAAGATTTTTTATTCCTTTCTCTAAAGATTTTAAGACTTATATTTTACGAAGACTTTTGCCTATAATTGTATACACATTTTCCTTGAAATAGAACGAAGAGACCAAACACAATACAATTCCAATCATAAGCATTGTGAATATTCTTTTGAAAATTTTTACTTGGTATTACTGTAGGGTATTATTTGCTGCTGTTTCTATGCATTTTATTGGTTTCTTTTCTTTCTCTATACTTCTTCTGTTTTTTTTTATTTAAATCATTGTCCTCATCTCACTTTTATCCTTCTTAACTTTAACAACTTCCAGTGCCTGTTAAAAAAAATCAAAAAAAAAAAGAAAAAGAAAAAGAAAAAAGCCTTCAATTCAATTGCCGTTTGGCAACATAACTGAAACATCAGCATCAATTCAGTGAATTCTAACTGTGCATGTCGTCGCACTGCACAACAACATTTTGAAAAGAGGAACAACAAACAACACAAATGGAAACCAAAAGAAAAACTTTTAAACGACCTCAGACATTTGTTGTCTGCCGGGCAACTCAGTCAAACTAGTGAGTACAACAACCAACTTACCAGCTATTGAACATAAACGAAACATATGGAAAAGTTGCTGCTATTGTTGTTGTTGTTGCTGCTGTTGTCTTATATGTCGTCATTGTTATGGATTTTTTTTCGTTTGGGTTTTTTTTGTTGTTGTTGTTGTATTTAGTTTTGTTTTCATTTAACAACTTGGCTACTAGAAACTGTTGCAGCAGTTGCAGACAACTGCAACAACCCCAACAGCATACAGAAGTTGTATGGCCAAGAAAAAAAATGCTACAAAACACAATTACAATTGTTAGCTTATCTATGTGTTGTAGCATGTGTATATAAGTGTGTTATATATTTACAATGACCGCTTGGTATGGCTTGGTTTTATTTTGTTTCGTTTTTCAATTCATTTGTAATGAATTTCTTGAGTTTTGTTTTTTTTTTCTTTTTTGTTTGGTTTCTTTACTGACTAATGCTCTTGAAATGAATGAAGTTGATACTGTTTTTGGTCTATTAATTGCTTTAACCACTAAAAATGATGGTTCGATGCGGAGCTTTAGTGGTTTTTTTTTTGTTGTTGTTTCTGTTGTTTTATTTTTTTAACGTATAAAATTGATATCGAATTGGCATTAGCCGTTGGCAAGTATGTCAAATACGCAAATAAAGCAATGACATTTGAAAATGATTGTTTGTTTGATGTACAAAAAAACTACAAAGCATACACATACCAAAGCAAAGTAATTATTAATAATAGGTTATAATTTTTATTTATTTTTTATTAAAATATTTCCTTTCCTATTGTTAACATAACAAACGAACAACAACATTTTTTTTTCTTGCCAACAATATTAAGTAATTTTGTTATTTTATAATGTCTTGATAATTATGCTGGCATTTGCAACTACTACTGTTTTGACCCAGTTTGTAGCATAAAATTCTTGTTTATCTTAACTAACTACCTGATTATTAATTTGAAAACTTAATCCTCTCCTATAATTTTCTTCGGAATCTTGTTGGAAAATGTTCTGCATCTTGTTGCCTTAGACTATAATTTTTTTTTTCTGTTTTAGGAATGCTGCATGCGTTTTGTTGTTTTTGTTTTTTTCTTACAACAAATTATCATCATACATAGTTAAAGTTAACGGATATGTTATAGCTTAAATATAGTCTCTGTAAGCTGCTATTATAATATACGTATGCATAGTGTATAGTTTGTTTGTGTTTGTGTATACATATGAGCAACAACTTAATTTAATTGCAGGTGTAGCGTTGCAGTAAAGCAATTTACATGTAAAATAATTTTGTTTTTTTTTTTATTATTAACAAGTATAAACAACATCAACATTAAATTCTATTTTCTTAAAATGTTGTTAATACAATAACAATAAATAACTGTGAAAATTTATTGAATTTTATTAAAAACACACAGGAAAAAAATGGTGTGAATAAGCTAATTATCTGCAAAACAATTTATAAAAGCACACACAGTTTAATTACAAAACAAAAGTAATTATTTTTTGTTCCATGGAAATATTTTAAATACTTGCCACAAATCATAAAACCCAAGACATAAGCATTAATGAACAAAACAAAAATGTTGTTTTAAAATTTTCATGCCAATTTTTCTCGTCTTAAAGGAACTTACAGAACATTTGTTGAACTTTGTATATGTAATGTTGGTAACATCTTGATTTTTAAGAATCGTGTTGGGGAAGCTGTACTTGATATTACGCTCTATAACATAGACATGTCCCTAATTAACGGCTTGTGGGTTTCAGAGAAGTGTTCCTTATCGGATCACATCTAATATCCTTCAGTATTAATCGATCTATCTCTTAGAAGCCTTATAGGAGAACGAAGCTGAGGAGGAGAAACTTAAGACTCTTAGGGATCTTTCCACTCCTGTCATCGATAACTGATTTGATTCATTAGCAGACAGTTTGCTGATTTGTTAAAGAGAAGCTTGCCAATACACCATGGACGGATATATAGCATTGAACAACACGTCCAAATAATAAAATTATTTCATCATAATATGTGTTCTCTTCAGGCAACGTAACGCGCACTTTGGCACGGCCATCATAATTGTACGACTGAGGGAACTAGTCCGCAATGGTAACCAAACAAAAATCCTGCCAGAAGCATAGCAACCTTCTCCATGTGACTGTACAGGAGAATCCGCTCTGCTTTTCGCAGACCGCAACTTAGCGAACTTTTGATCTCTGATAAGTGCCTGAAGTTGTAAAAAAATTCAACTGACCAACGACAATGTGATCGGTTCAATGCAACGCTGGGATGGCAAATACCCATCTGAAGCATCTCCATGTGAATGTGTGCATGAACAAATAAAATTGACTAATTTGGAACGATACCAATCCACATGGTATTAAAGAGCTTTCAAGGAATGTTAAAAAATTTCTGTTTCTTGTGGATTTTGACCTGGTAACGTCAAGAGTCCTTGTTTTTTTTTGTGCAATCGGTGCTACCAGCAATTACTTCAGGTCGATGATGAACAACTTCACTTATCTCCAACTGAATGGTCTGGTCCCCAATTGCATGTAACATAGCGCTACCTGCCACACAGTTTATATAACGCATTGGACTGTCTGCAAGAGCAATTTAAAGGCATGGCCATTTCACATAAAGGTGATATGAACTGGCAAACCGAGATTATACGATTTGACTCCGTTAGACTTTTTCTTATGCTTATGTGAATAAACTATAAGCCACAATGTTCCTCAAAGCCAACATAAACCATGTCATCGGCCATATTCAAAGTGATTTATGCACCAGAGTGATTGAAAATTGAATATTTCGGCTGTACTCCACCCTAAGAAACTATGGAGGACATTCGAACGACGTTATATTCGACAGATATTGGGCTTTAATAGGTCTTACAAATGAGTTAAATTTTTTTTGCTTAGAATTGGAGACATTTCTAGAATGATTCACTAGAGTTCACAGAGTTGGCACCTACAAGATGTCCAAAATATTGAAATTGTCTCGATCTGGTAGTTAAATACTAAGATTGTTTTATAGTCCCTTTTTTTAAAATACAAGCACCATACTAAATGCACCATAAAAACGATTTATTTTATTAAAAATAAAAGACTTAAGACACAAACTTTAATGGTTTAATACAAACATAAAAGGAATACATTTTGAAGAGGTTTTAGATTTCGAAAAAAATGTTTCATGGGCATTTCCAAAGCCTATAATATAATCAAATATTGTTTGTTATGCGAAAACAATTTTTGTTTGTATGTATTGCCAACAGTAGAAACTTCTATGCTAAAGGCTTACGTAGTGCATGAAGACCCAAAGTAGTCCCCAAACTAAATTCTTATGATGGCACTTTCATTAAATAACAATTGAAAAATGTCTCATCAATAGCTTCACTGCTGCCACAGTAATTTCCCATGTAAAGGCGCAATGTTTACCCCTGATTTTTGCCCTGTAGACCACAACTTGCCTTGACGATTGATTTGCATTTTTGCGTTATTTACCTATTAAACTGTTTTTTGATTCTGTCAATCCACATTTTTTGTCTTTTTTTCTTTTATTTCAATTTACTTATTTTAACCCGAAGACAATTTCAATTTTCTAGTTTTATTTTCTTGCACTTTTTCCTTTCGGATTTCTTTCTCGAAAGGTAGAGTTGGCATATTTCTTTTATAGATTGTAAACAAACGCGAAAGAAAAAAAGGTTGAATAAAACCCTAAGCTATGATGTTTTGGCAATACGAGCATAGATAGTTAAATTTTTTTACGACAAAATAAAAAAATTTTTTTTCTTGGTATAGTGCATACGGAGAGAAGACAAAAAAAAAAAAACAAATGAACTAAGCATATATGTGTACCGTGTGTTATTGCAACTTATAACGCAAGCAAACGTAGTAAAAGAAAACGTAGTTTTTACAATTAGGATTAGAATGATAGCAATACGCTAAAATCGATTTTAGAGAAGACATACTTAGAGGAAGAAAGGTTCCCCTTTTTATTTCGATGCTGTAATCAGCGAAGAAAGATATTTGAAGCCGAAGTACTTGTACATACATCCATGCATACATACATACATTATAGGCCATTACAACCCATGTCAAGAGTATTAATTTCGATTATAAGTTGCGGGATCTAAAGCTTAAACATCTTTCCGAGCGATGAATTAGTTACATGGAGAGCTTTAGAACACTGTTGGGCAGAGGTCGTCGAGATATTTTTTCTAATTTAATAATTTAAGATGCCAGAGGCTGCCGGCAGCAGTAGCTACATAATACTGCGTTACGGTTTCTTAATCAAATTCAAGAAATCTATACCGGGTAACCAGGACTGGAAAAAATGGTAGAGCACACATGTCTAAACTGAACGGAACCATTTGTGGTGGATTTTTCTTTGTAAATCATTGAAATAGTTCTGCCATTACCAACAAAAATGATGTCAGTCTGAAGATCAAGAGTAGCATCATTCTTCATACTACTATGGTCTCAATAGGCGACTGTGTAGCAGAGACCTGTTCCGTATGACAAAACTAATAATTTACAAGGCGCTCATCCTCCCTGCGCTTATTTTGGGCACTAAAGCATGGATGGTTTTATAAGCCGGAAGGAAAGTCCTACAAAATATCTTTGGTCCAATGCACCAAAGCATGTATGCTGTTAAAAACCGGAAGGAAAGTCCTACAAAATATCTTTGGCCCAATGGCACTAAAGCATGGATGCTGTTAAGAACCGATACAACAGCCTAGAGAGTTTTCGAGAGGAAATTCTTATGCAAGATCTTTGGTACAGTGAGAGTTGGCAATGATATCTGCATTCGATGCAACAACGAGCTGTATGTGCTAATCAACGACATGGACGCTGTGTAGCGTATTAACATCCAGCGGCTGTGCTGATTTGGTCATGTCGTTTGAATGTTACGGCAAGACGGGTATGAGGGGATTTGCGTAAGTAGGCCTATTTTCTTAGAAGAATGAAAAAAGGAATAAAAAAATGCTTAAAATTGGGATTGTGAGTTAATTGCTACTAATTATTTAACCTAAGCTGTTTATCTGTACTCCTGTAAATAGCATTTGTGAAACAAGCAATTGAAAATTTTCAATTCAATTCATTTGAATGCCATACAACGAAAACATTGCATGCAAGCATTAAATTTTTTTTATTTGCTTCCGTATGAAATATACTACTACAATATAATCAGTCTACTGTTTTTTTTTTTTTTTTTTTTTTTTTTTTTTTTTTTATTTCAGTTCTGAACCATTTTGTTCATCATTTCATAGGCTTTAACCAGCCGGTGACCAACAGTAGTTTTTTTTCTGTGTTTTGTAACTTAAAATATCTTTTCTTTGTGTTTTTCATTTTTTTTCTTTTAATAAATGTTTGATTTGTGGTTTGTCCAGTTTATATGCGATTATTTTTGTTTTTTTTTTTAACTTCAATTTTTCTGGTCAATGTTTATGCACATATGTATGAAGAAACACACACAAACACATACATATTTTCTGGCCAATATTTGTTTGTTGTTGTTGTTGTTGTTGTGTTGTTCCCTAGCTGGTTACTTAACATTAATGTAAATTTTTTGTCTACACACATAACTAACAGCCTTTCATTGCTTTTACCCTTTACTGGAGGCACAAATGTTGCAAGCCGGAGGAAAATAAAAAATGAAAAGAAAAAAATACTCAGGAATTGTTTAAAGGAATGTGGCCACAACTTCATGCATTTATTGGTAGCTACTGCATTCAAGGCTTTTAGCCAATAAATTCAACAGTAGAAAAATATTTACAAAAACAAAAATAAAAAAACAAACCAAACCAACTAAACTAAGCTAAACTAAACCAAACTGAGCTCAACTACGAGGTAAACTGAGCAATAAAAAAAAAAAAATCTCTGTCTGTGTGTTCTTAATGATGTGTTGCCTGAACAATCAGTGTCATTATTATCAATGTCAACATTTCGGCACACATACCATATGCTTTGCGTGTTTTGCTTTGTAAATAAAAATGCGAAAAAACAAACAACAACAACAAAATTATAAAAGCTTTTAAAACGCAAATTTATATTTTTTTTAATTTTATTTTATTTTCATTTTCTTTGATCTCTTTTAAGTAATTTTAAAATGTATTTCAACATCTTTTTTTTTCCTCTTTCTTTGTATAAGCGAAAGAGATAAAAGGTATCTTAAATGGATTCCTCTTACTCAACTGCAAGTTATCTTTTCTTTTAGAGAAAAACAAAAAAAAAAATTACAACAAAAATTATATCATCATTTATTTAATAAAATTAAAAAAACCATGTTGAAATGTCTTTTTTTTTTGTTTTGTTGCTGTTCTACAGACAGGAAAATCGTTTGTGAAAAGGTAATTTTCCTGACAAAACTTGTATTCTCTTTAACTCTAGCTGATGTGGTAAATATCAAAGAAAATTCAAAACTAATCATTCATATAATTGGAGTAGAAGTAATAAATATTTGAGAATAATTTCCATTAATGCGTAGATCCATTATTTAGAAAGCGATAGAATTTTGGTGGCTTAGAGATTCTCAGAGCCATGAAAGTTTAAGAAGAAGCAGCAAACAGGAGAGAGAAATATTTTCTTGACTAACATCTAAAATATTAAACAGTGACGGTAAAGTTTAGAAATTCAATGTTGATGATTACTGCAGTTTGAAGAAGAAACTGGCTTGTTCTTATATTCTTTAGCAAGGAGAATTTATATTTTACCTGCTTACTACCTTAATTGGCCATTAACAATCCGATTATCGGATTTCGGCTTGCCTTAACAATTGTTAAGCGTCTAGGCCAGTTTGTCCCACCAATCGATCACACGGATTCTTTGATTTGGTCTTACCAATGCAAGCAAGTTCGGCGTGAAAGCCCCCCTTATTCCACAGTCTTCTGGCAAACAATTCTGTGAGTAAAATAAAGTTATCATGAGATTTTTCTTAAAAATCTGTCGGTCGAAGACGACTTTAATCCTTCGGTTCCATCAAATACACGTCTCACTGGAACATTTTCTTCCATCCAAATAACTGGCCTAGCGCATACAGCTTATTGTTGAATCGAATGCGGAAATTAGCGCCAAACCTCATTGTTTTCTTTATCTCACATAGAACGTTTCTCCCGAATACTCTGACGGCTGTATCGGTTCTAACAGCAATCATGTTTTAGGCCATTAGAAAAAAAATCTTTCGTTCTTAACAGCGTGTATGTTTTAGTGCCCTATAGCAGCACAGGCGTTATGAGCGTTAATTTCAAGACAGGGCTCTGTTACTTGTTTACCTATTGAGAACATAGCAGCACCTGCTGGCAAAACTGATATTATACTTGATCTGGAGATCAATGATCTAGACTAACGTCATTCCTGCTGGTAACAGTGTAGCCAAGGTAAATAAATTCATACGCATGTGGAAAGTATAGTTATAAACAGAAATATGGAATTAAAATTTTTTAGGCTACTTCCTCTCCGCAGACTTCTGGCAAAAAAACTCTGAGAGCTAAATAAAGTTACCATGAAATGCTTTTGTCAAAAATCTGTTGGTCAAAGCGACTTTAAACTGTAGGTCCTAGCACTGATTGCTAAAATTAACACACGATACTTGACATGGGTGGTGTGAGAAGTTAGGTTGCAGTCTCGACTAAATGGTATTTCTTAAAGTATTTAGATTTGCTCATTTCAAATACTAATATTTGCCTTTTATTATCAAATTTTTCAATTTAAACCGTGTTCAATTGCATTTAATTAAATTTTTTTTTTTTTGTATTTTTTGTAAACCTCGTATCAAGTACCAGATAGCTGTCATTGTCAGCCTACTTTGTTGTATTAAACTAAAGGTTATATTAGCAGATACACCCTTAAAACTTAAATTGTATGTGAATACGAACGATAAGATTCTCTAATTTCAAGTATCGTTTTACTGCATTAAACTGCAACGGAAAGGCAATACGATAAGATCCTAAAAAAAACAAAAAAAAATTCAAAAAAAAATTATTGCCAAATGTAAAACGAAGACGAATCATGAATTATAAATAAATATTGCGAAGAGAAAAAAACTCAATTGAAATTTAAAAAAAAAAGAAAAAAGAAAATAATTTATTGAGTAACGATTGCTAAATTCTTATACAAATTCATGCACATTTACCATAAGACTGGCTGGCATAAGGGGCCAAAGGAAAAAGGAAAAAAAATATCGCATGCAACAGGTTTTTACGTTTTCATACACGTTACTTTTTTGTTAAAATAAATCATTTTTGCGGCAGCATTATAATATAAATAAAGAGAGTTTATAAACTTAAGCAAAGCAGTCATGCCACAGTTTATTGAATAATAATTTGTCGCAACATTGTTGCAAACATTGCTTTAAATACGAAACAAAAGCAAAAAACAACAAAACCATTTAGTAATGAAGGATTTAGAGCCACTTTTGCAGCCATGCCAACCATTAGTGGGTTGGCTGTAGAAGCATAAATAGCCAGGAGATTAAAACAAAAATGTCTTAAACTGGTTGCTGGAATTGTTATCGTTTTTTAATGGTGAAAACGAACACCTTGTGGAATCAAAAAAGGTTTTCACTTATGTTTGTAACATTATGCCGCACCATAGGAATACGATATTCTTATTCAAAATTATCAAATATTTAAAATATTTTCTTTTTTCTTTTGTTTGTTTGTTTTTATTTTTATTCTGGTAGTTTTTAGTTTCCACAATTTTTCAAATAAATCGTTTATTTTTTTCGTTTATTTTTTCTAAATCCTTACTCATCGTTTGTCATTAAATTATTGGCAGTTTAAACATTATAACGGTATTTTGAAGAGAAGAAAAAATAAAAAAGAAAACTACGAAAAAAGCAAAGCAAAGAAAAAAAATTGCTTAACGTCTCATGAGACAATGAGCAGTCCAAAAGATTTTCTTTTTTTATTTTTCTTAAACTTTTGTTGCCTTCTTCTTCTTCTTCTTCTTCTTCTTTTTGTTTTTGTTTTGTACCAAACACTGAAAGAATTTTCCGTATGTACACGAGTGTATATCAAAAATAAAAAGAAGTGCATCTTCTTTCTTAACTTTTAAGCTGTAAAAAAAAATTCCTTTTTGCAGTTCTACTTTTCTTCTTTTTTTTTTTTTTTTCTAAAATAGACAAGAGTTTTTTTATTTTGCCAAAGTTGTTGTTGTTGTTGTTGTTGTTGTTATAGAGCTATTATAACATTTTAGTACGGATCGTTTACCCAATGCCTGTCAATACATGCAACAACAAAATGTCACTCATTCAAGTAGTAAAAACTGAAGGAAAGGCAGAAGACTCGCAATCGACTTGACTCGACTCCACCATATCTTTAAGCAGTAAACACACACACTCATATAGATTTACACGTAGACAAAAAATCGAACCGAAAAAACGATCAGTAACAACAACTACAAAAAAAAAAACAATAAGGCTGTGCAATTGCACTATGTCTTGAGATTTAAATTTTTATTTTTCTATTCTCAATGAAAAACTATATTCGAGGAAGCGTTGTCCTTAAATACGAGCAAATCAGTTTGAAATCCTGTAGAAGAAGAACAAATTTCTATGATTTTTGAAAATGGAACAAAAGCATTAATTTCCTTCCAGTTATATCTTATTTTGAGCATCTGATCTCCTTTCCATTTTAGGGCTATATTAACATGGTGACTCTAAGTACCAGCTAGGTTTTATAACATGACGCAAATGCCCTTAAGGCTCATGCTCATCTTATATATCTACACATAATATTTCACTTTTTTTAATGAACATCTCATCAGTGGGAAATAAATTTCATTCGTATAAGAAATTTTTTTTCGAATCGTCATACGCGTTTTAATGTGCTTCCTGAGTTGGACTTTTAGTATGATTTGGTGTTCGCTTAATATGATAATTGGCATAATAAAGACGATGGGCGTTTAGGTTTAGTACTCAATCCATAATCTGCTACTATTTTATCTAAACAGAAGCCTTAATTTTTTACTCCAGTTTGTGTGCTAAATGGTTTAGAACAAGTCTGTCATCAATTCTCTTAACCAGAGTGTGATAATTTCTTGATAGTGTGTAATGGTTATCCAATTGTATTCGTATTAGACTATCTTTTACGCATTTCAATAATTCTTCAAATGCATGCACAGTAAAGCTATTATGAAGACCTTTATTATCCACCAATCTACCAATTCTTCAATTTTTCATCACGTTTAATAATCCACAATTGTTTGGTATGCAAATTTATGCTACATTTTACTTTGTCAATTCGGATTTCAAACGATGCATATTTTTAAATGACAAACGATTGGTGAGATATTTTCTATGTTGCTAAGTGATCTTGTTATGATTTCACCCTTTGTCGGAATCGACGTGAGAGAGCTTCTTGACGTATTGCGGAAACCCTAGCAATTTTTATTAATCCTGCAGTTATGAAGACACTCTCGACTCATAAAAAAAAGTGTTTTGCTATCTGTAAGCCTAGTATTTTGTTAATTCTGCAGTATTAAGTCAAAAAAATTTTTTTTTGCCAAATTTTGAACTTTTTATTACAATTTGTTTTATACCCCCATTGTGCAATCATTGAACATTATCTATAGAACAACAACTATCTTTTGCTACAATAATGATAATAATGATTGGTTACAAAACGAACATACATACATATACACACATACACACGTAAGTAAACACAAACA
This sequence comes from Sarcophaga bullata, assembly GCA_005959815.1. NCBI lineage: Eukaryota > Metazoa > Arthropoda > Insecta > Diptera > Sarcophagidae > Sarcophaga > Sarcophaga bullata. The sequence continues at coordinate 316,024 of QOCX01000134.1, read as the reverse complement.
AACTCGTGCATATGGTGCATGCAATGGTGATCATAGAAGTAATCATAGTTATAGTAAGTAAAAGGAGAAGAAATCAGGGAGTAGGACCGTTAAAATATTCCCGTATAATGATAAAGTAATGTTGGTAGGAATATAAAAATAAAATAAAATAAAATAAAAAAACAAGAAGAATGAAAATTTTTAAAAACTAAAAAAATTATTTTAGCGGCTAATATGCCTTGATATTACCGCTAACAATTGTTGGCGCGTACATGTCATACAAGTGGTCAACAACACACTGCCTGCACAACACAATGACGCATGCTGTGCCTCTATTTTAAACGAAAATTACATACACATACATATACATACACATACGTACACATACTATGCATATAAGTAGTATTGCAATGTTTTAGTTTTATTTTTTAATTTTTTTTGTATTTTTTTTACTACATCACAGAGACAAGAGTTTGACATAAAATGGACAGTTGTTTAGTGAGCGACATGTTTTTTTTTTCTTCTTAGTTTTCAGTTTTGCTTCAAATAAGAAAATATCATACAGAGTAACCATAGAATTTATTTTGTATATGAGGAAGTGGTCTCCTTATATATACACACACACACTGAATGTAGCAATTTTGTTTGGTTTGTATTTTGTTTTTGCCGTCTTCTCATTTTGAGTTCAAAGTTTTGTGACTTGACTACTAGTTGTGTCTTATATTATGCTTAAAGTCATTGATAGATTACTTTTAGTGGACGATGACAAACCAACGTACGAAACGTACTACCCAACTAAGAGACAAACAAAATATAAAAATCAATAGATATTGTAACATACACGTATGCAGCATACATACAAAAAGAAGTTATAAATAAAAAATTTTCGAAATGTAGGTCAAAATGCCATTTTAAGAAGATATATTACCGGAGATGTATGTATACACAGACTGTGTCTCTGCTCATAGCCCAGTAAGAATGATACTCAATTGCTATTGTGTTTATCATCTATGAAGAGATGTACAAGCTAGCGTTAGCTTTTTAGTATTTTTTTTTCATGTCAGAAATATTAAAACAAAAGAAAATAATAGACTTGCATAGGTGTTTAGTGTTTAGAAAATAAGAAATTTTGAGCACAAATTAAATTTGAAATAAAAATTCATAAAAATTTTTCATATTTTTCTAAAAAAAATTTTTATTTCTCTCTTTTTTTCTTTACAGGTAAGTCTAGTTAATCTTAAAACAAATATATTAACTACAGGTAAACTTTAAAACAAAATTGTTTTCCAAAAGTTTTTTATTTTTTTCTTTCTTCAAAGCACTGTCATATTTCATAATTTATTACGAATTTTAAGAAATTTAAATTGTAATTAATTAAGTTATAAATAATATTTAACATAAAATACTAAAACCATTTACGTTTTAAGGGTATAATATTCTACTAAAAATGAAATTTAATTTAAGTATTGAAATTTGTCTCAAATGTCCCAAATGTTTAACGTACCCCTTTAACCTATCTTACATTTAAGCATTGCCAATTATAAACAAGCTGCCAATGAGTTTCAACTCAAAATGAAACCACCATTCATAAATTCATAGTTTATTTAGTTTTTTGTTTTTTTTAATAAATTTTAAGTATGTTTATACACTAAAACCAGCCGGTAGGTCTGGTTTTATGTATCCGTTGAATATTTTTTAAACTCTTAAGTTTGTGTTGTATTATTAAAAATTATTTTTTCTAATTTTTTTTTATATTTTTTTACATAACAAGTGCTTGTCGTGTCAAATTTGAAAATAAAATATTAAAAAAAAACATAATTTTTTTTTATTTATGACACAAGACAAGTGCAATTTTTTTTTTCACAAACTAAGCATGAAATTAAATTTTTGCTTCAAAATAATTTTGTTTTTTATTTTTTTTTTTTTTATTTTTTTTCTGATTATTAGAATTTTAATTATTGCGTACCAAAGTTTCGTTTGTTTTAAATTTTTCTAATCCTTCTTTTGAAATTATTTCAGAAAAGTTTTTATTCAAATCAGGCTCCTTGATGACCAACCTTTTCGCAATGCGTACATAATTGGTTATTACAACCCTTCAGTCGGGTGTTTGATCTACTTTCTCTCATCATTTCCATTGTGTGTGTTAATTTTATCCATAAGTCGCTCAACCTACAGTTTAAAGTCGACTATGAACGACATTATAATTTTATTTCACTCACAGAGTTTTTGCTAGAAATCTGCTGGGAAGTAGTAACCAACACACTACCTACTAGACTACGGCGACCTTGCAATATACGCCAGTAAAGAATTAAAGCATTAATTTATCTTTTCAGCACTCAACTTTCATAAAAGGATTCAAAAAACATCAAAATATCAAGTAAAGA
>QOCX01000134.1:300133-313636 GCA_005959815.1 Sarcophaga bullata | reverse complement strand
CCCTTACAAACCTTTAGTCAAGGTTATAGCCTCGGACTTCCCACACCACACAAGTTGGGTGTGAATTTTATGCAAGAGCGCATACAGTTTAACGTCAAACAAAAATGTCAGATTTGATCTCAGTTAGCAGATATACTCTCTTTTATTCATTTTTCAAGATGTCAGACTTCTGGAGCCCTCTTTTAGTAAGCTTGCACACTATACACTAGATTACCGTTCGTAACGATCTGTTGGATATAATTCCACTTCGAATGGTAGTCCGGACCAAAGCCATTAAGATTACGATAAGGACAATGGGAGAAAGGTCAAATTTTTCAGAAGATGTCATAAGGGTGTACACTTATTATTCAATTTTGAGATTCATTTGCAACCAGATTAAAAGCAAAAAATAACTCTTTTGAGAAGGATAGTCGTGAGTATTTTTCATACAAATGTTTACGCCTAAGGAGGATATGATTAATTCAACTTGGAGAGAAAAGTTGTAAGCGGCAGGATATAATTATCTCCATGGTCTCATCGGAGCACTTTGCTGTATGAGTTTGGCTCGAGAGAATTATGAAGCTGTTTAGGAAATGAGAATATCTTCTTCCAACTGAAGATGGGTTTAAATTTATGGCCAGTGAAAATTAATAAACAAAATATTGCCACAATACTCGCGCCTAAAATAAGGTGGGGTTCATTACAACCCTTAATCAGAATGACGTCCTAGCTTCTCATATCACTTATCTTATGTGATTTAAATTTATACAACAGTGGCGGGACCTACAGTTTAATATTGACTTCGAGCGACTTAATTTCGAGATGCAACTTTATTTACTCTCAGAGCTTTTGCCAGAAATTTGCTGAAAGAAGGAAATATTTTTGGTGATGACTGAACCGTGGTCTAACGTTTAATAAATCAACCCACTACCTACTAGACCAACTTGATAGAAGCCTAATAAATTTATTATTTCTATTCCCTGTCTCTAAACTTCTAAGCCACAGTGAAGATGTTTTATAAAGAAAAGAAAGGAAGGAAATCTGTACTGGGTCCTTAGAATCAAATATTCTTTAGAGTTCGATTGACTTTAATCCTTGAGGTAGATGGAAACGGAAAGGAATTGCTTACTTATAAAGAAAACTACCTCAATTCAAAAAATGAATTCAAAGACCAGAAAACTGAGAAGTTTTTAATTACTTTAAAACAACCGGAAGAAAAAAAGCATTTGATTTGAATTTTACTTTGATTTCTTATTAGACAAATTGCTTAGACACATACTTTTGTTACCTACTATAAGCCTTTATAATACAACACAATTGGAAGCAGTATTTGAATGAAGCCACTTTTCTTTATTCTGAAAGTAAAATCCTTACGCCCACTACTGCAGACAGGACACATAAAAATTCATTCGTAATATTTTTGCATTTTTTTAACAACAAGAAAAAACTGGCAAAGTAATCAATCAAAATCCTCTCTTCTTTTTTTTGCACATTTTTAGTTGAATTTTCTTCATTTTGCAAATTTCGAAAAAGTGCTGACATTATTTGTTTCGCTTTAGCATTCAAAAGAAAGAAATCAAAATAATCATAATAAAATAAATTTGTATAGTTTTTCTGCTTTTATAAATCTCGGCATTAAACCACTGCAGTGTGTTAGCATCTACACGAAAGACTTAAGACACAAACTTTATAGAGAGTGTTGTGGGAGCTTGAAAAAAAATTTTGTTTTGGCTTTTTTTGTTGTTGTTTTAATACAGTTCAATGGAAACATTTGTCATTGCTTTTGACAGCCTTTAAATTGTGCCCGATTTTTTGTTTTGTTTTTGTTGTTTTTTCTTCTTCTCTGCTTATTGTCGTTTAGTACATTTAAGAGGTTTCAGCTCTAACGGCAGCGGGGAGTGGTATTGTTTAGCATTAAAATGCCTGGGAACTTTCACTTTTTTTACGTTGTTAGTTTTTTTTCTTTTTTTTTTTTTGGTTTCCTTTTCTCGCTTGGTTTATACGCATAAAAGAGATTTATGTTTAGAAAATATTTTTTCGACAAAATGTTAAAGACATTAAATATGGCCTCCATTATATGCATTGTGAGCATTGTGTACGAGTGTAAAAGTCAATTTATGAAATTAGACTATGAAATTATAAAATTGAGGCTTATTTTTTGGTTGCTTTCAAAAGGAGGAATATTAGGTATTTACCTGTAAGTCTCGTTGATATGCCTCAATTTGTTTGCTGGTTTTTTTTTGTCTTGGAAATGTAAATGCTTGCCAACAATCATCATGTTTAGTGACTGCAAATTTTCATTTTCATTTGTTTTCTTATTGTTGCTGTTCTTGTTGTTGTTGTTGTTCTTGTTGTTGTTGTTGTTGGTTTTTAAGCTTCATCAATTTTTGTTTTTTATTGGTGTTTTTTTTTTATTGAACTTTGTCTGTTGTTTTTTGGGGGTAAAAAAAAGTGTGTCGTTGGATTGTGTAGAAAAGTTTTTTTTTCTTAGTTTCCTAAGGCTTAGCTTTTTGTTGTAGTTGTTGGTCTCTAAGTCTTAATTTCGTTGTTTTTATTGTTGTTGATTTCATTTGTTTGTATCGTTTTTTGTTTTTTTGTTTTGTTGGAGTGTTTAAACAACAAATCGATTTAGACATGTCATAATAAATAGTTTGATTGTGTTTGCGATATGTTGCAATTTGCTGACTGTGTTACTGCGAGTAGTGGCTGCCAAGATGCACAGAAAGAAATTAAAAAATTTTATCAAAAAAAAAAAAAAAAAATTCTTACACTCTTAAAAGCTAAGAAATTTATGAAAAATCTTTAATAGCTGGAAACACGAAATTTATCAGGCTAGACAATAAGACATTATCAGGCTGCATTTGACTGATGACATGTGCTGTATTGTCTCCGAGGTCCGCTGAGTGTTGTGCTCATTCGCATAACCCTCCAACTCAAGAAAACTTTACAAGAAAACTACAAGGGGATCAAATTGCTCGCTGGCGGTGGCCAGTTCAGATCATCTCGATGGAAAATAACAACGCTTCTAAACCGCTCGTTCAGAATATTCTGTATTTCACTAGCGCTGTTCTGTTGGCAGGACATTTTCCGAGTGCTCAGGTGTCCAGTTTAGATTACTTTTCCATGCCATCAAATCGATCGTGCCACAATATAACAATAGCCGTTCCTATGTAACAAATAGTCATTGATGTCCAGATGATTCAATTCAGACCACAAGAATTTGATAATCTTGGACTCGTTATGGATACTCGCTATGATTGCCTGGGTCAACGTGTTCGACTTACAGTGTTCACCTTTGAAAGTGATGTGGCCTGGATAACGCCGTTCTCAAAGAAATATGGAATGAGCACCATCAACCAAAAATATAGACCAACAAGGGCTTTTTTTAGGGTAAGCTTTGCTTGTTCTTGTATATCATATGTATTGGTATCGGCCCAAATTTCGTTTGTTCAAAAACCCATTAATCTAGAAAATGGGTCTAAACTCGAAGGATGAATTTTTGAACAGAAGCCGCCGTTATACGTTGTTTCGAACAGAAACCCTCATTATGATAAACATACATACACAACTTACATACACAATTGGTCATTACAAACACTTTTTGTCAAGAATACAACCTAGTTTTTCACACCACTTATGTTGTGTGCATGCTGAATGGCGAAACCTACAGTTTAAAATGAACTCCGATTTAAAATCGACTCAAAACGACAAATTTCTGAGAAACTTTTCATGGCAATTTTTTTATTTATTTATTCTTAGAGTTTCTGCTAGAAATTTGCTGAGAGGAAGTTGTTTTAAGTTACGATTTTAATGGAGATGTCTGACCTGGTGTTTGAACCGTGGCTATCAAGCCAACACATCTTCTATACAACGGCGACTAGAGTTTGATAAAACAATTTTCAATGCAATATCTGTCGATGGAGATTTGACAAAACAAACTGAATAAATGACAATTAATGCGTTACAAATGTAGCTTCATTGAGGTTCGAAAGTGCCTGCTAGTCTTTTGCGGAGTTCTACAACCTGCTTCTAACTTTTCTAAACTAATGTAGTAAGAAAGCAGATTAAAATATTCTTTTGTCTACTTTTCTTACTGTGCAGAAGTCATTTTTTTTCTTTTGTTTCTACTCACCACATAATTTCGGCAAAAAAAAAAAAAAAAAAAAAAATTAAACCAAAAAAAAAAAGAAAAAAAAAAACAATGAAATTGTGCAAATGCCAAAGTGTTGCACACGTTTATCTAAATTGAAATTCAATTGCGCAAAATATTTTGTTTTTCTTCTTGTTGTTGTGTTGTTTTTGTTGCTGTTACATAAATTACTAAAGCGATACAAAGAAAAAAACCCAAACCGCAAAACAACAAAAATTTAATTAACTTGATGTGTTTTTCGATTTTTTTTGCCACATTTTTCTTAAGAAGAAAAACACAGAAAATAGTTTTCAATTTTGTTGTTATTGTTGTTGTTTTTTGTATTAAAAGCGTAAACTTTAAAATTGGCATCTTAATCATAAAAAATTTGTGAAAACATAAATCAATTTATAATACAAGACAGACAGATAAGACAGACAGACAGCAGCAAGACAGTCACATACAAATAATAAACGACAATTTGATAAAAATCTATTTTTATATCGTGCGTTAATTACAAAAAGCGCGGTATTTGATAAATTACAAAAGGACCAACAACAACAACAACAACAACAACAACAACAACAAAAGTAACAAGAACAAACACAAACATGAACTGAATTGAATTGATTTTGAAATTGGCATAAATTAAGCCAATGTATGGCATGATATGGTATGGTATGGTATGGTATAGCAAATATAGGTAAACGTAACTAAATTATTAATTACTAAGTGAGAAAATGAAATTAAAAAAGAGAGAAACTCAGGTGTTATTGATCGAAAAAAAAAAAAAATTTTTTTTTAATTAAAACGAACATGATTTTTTTTATTTCTTGAAACATCTAAAAAGTAGCAACAACAAAAAAAATCATTTAAAAGCATGTCACAACTGATTTAAGAAATAATTGAGATATTAAATGTTGTATTTGAAAGGCAACAATGTCTGTGAAGCGAATAGTTTTCAATTAATGGATTCCAATGAAGGATACAATACATAGTGGGTCTTATACAAAAAAGCATCTAAATCGGAGGAAGCCGCCGAAGAAGAAATAATTTTTTTTTTTTCATATTTCTTTTTTGATGTCTGACCGGGGATACGAACCTGGCCTTTCGTCTAATAAGCCAACACACTACCTACTAGACTACGGCGACTTTTCTAATATTCCTTTTCCTAATAAAAATCATAATTTCAAGCCAATATCGCTCCGTATTTACATATAAAATGCACAGACTTATAGCTCAATTAGAAGAAATCTTCTTAACTTTTGCCTAAAAAGGGTTAAATAAATTCTATAAGATCTCGAGACCAGAGAGAAACTATATTTCGGAATGGAGATCATGCCTGTTGTATTGTATTCTGATTACAACCATTGCAGCTACGACGATGTGGAGGAGAGCCTTTTCTTTCAATTTTCGTAGGATGTTTTATGAATTCTTTTGTTTCAAAACACGTGTGGCAAGCAAACCGTATTTGTAGATTCCACGAAGTTCTCAGCAATTGCGGCTTATATTAGACTAAAATTTTGCATGTGCATTCATTTAAAGCCAAACGGACACTCACACAAAGCGTCTGCTGCGTTCTATGTTGGTTATTCGAACAATATTTTCTTTGGCGATTAAACTTATTTCTCAGTCAGTCAGGAAATTGTCCCATATGGGGCCCAAAAATCTAGAAGTGATTGTGATAAGGCCATTGCATATGATGAAAGTGAGCCTTTGCTTAGCATTATAGTCTTGAAGTGTCATAGGCTCACATTTTTCTGAAACTTATCCTCGAAGAACCATTACTGTCAGCCTATAGTACTGCGTTTGTATGAGAAACAACTTTTTTGTGTCTGCAAGATTATGGTCTGCTAGATTATTTACTGCACAGAATTAAGATTGGCGTTCTATCAAGAGAGGTTTTCAGAAAAAAGAATATCATGTTTGATCAAATCGTCAGATTTTTTGTGGTAGTACATGAAAATTCGTGCCTATGCTGATAGTCTACTAATGCATGTGAAAGCCAAATCAAGTTAAAGCTGATATACTGGCCGCAATATGCGAAAAAACGGTGGTAAAGCAAGCAAACTAATTGACTGCTGCAACCACAACTTGCTATCAGTAACTACACGTACCTTATTGGCTTTACAACCCTTTAGACATGACTATGGCCTGTCATGTTACATAAGCATTGATTGGTGCATGAAATTTGTTCATTAGAAGTAGGACTTGTAGATTACTAAGCGAGTAATTTAGAACCTTCTTCATGGAAATCAGTTTACTCTCAGAGGTCTGGCGAGAATTTTACTGCTGAGAGCAGGCTGATGAAGGACATTTTCAATAAACCAGCGATGAGGCTTGACCTTCCGACAAAACCTCAAACAGAAATCAAATACGCTCCTCGTTAGACTATAGCGACCACTAACCAGGGCATCTATGACAGAATGGGGTGGAATTTCATTGTTGAGTTTAAAATTAGGGCCACAGTGATTTAGTAATCATGTAAACAATTAAAGCTCTGATGTCAATTCAAACGACTTGTAAAATGTATAAATTCCAAAGCACCAGCTGTAAACATTGTAAACATTGTAAGAAACTTTTTTAAACAAAATCCATGAATATTTTCGAATTTTGCAAATGCATTTAAAAATTTTCAAAATTCCTTCGACAATATTTTATGTGTTGTAACCAAATATACGCCATTAAGTGTTTGTAACAACATTCCGTAGACGAAATACTTCTGGCATCATATACAGTCACTAATAAAACATGCGGTCTTGTGGGAAATCTTTTAACGCCTTATATAGAGGGCGCTGTAACACTAATGAAGTAAACATAACCAAAAATTGCAAAAACAAAACAAACAAAAAAAAAAAAACAATCACATTAGAAGTTAGGGGAGTAGACTGTTAAAATATGTGATTGCATATGTCATAAATCTCTTAAAAAGAAAACGAAAAATACCACCCTGGGCGTTATATGAGACGGCAACAAAGTCGTATTGGTTATGGCATTAAAAAGACAATCGCAGACATTGTGTTGTTAAATGTATTTGGTTTTGTTTTCTTTTTTTTCAATTAAAATGTAAATCAAATACAACAAATTAAATAAAAATAAATTCTTTCATACTATTTTTAATTAAAATCGTTAGACAAAAAGGAAGAAAAATGAAAACAGAATAAAACAATACACAATAAAAATAAATAGAAAAAAAAACAGAAAGATTGAAAGAAAGAAAAAAAATAACAAAAACATTTAACTAGAATACCCTACACAGTCATACAATAGAGACGTGAACAAATGTAAGGCAATAAATAAGTGCGAATTTTAGCCAACACATCGTGTTGCAAAACGTATAGAATTCTAGTTGCGAAAAGAAGAAACACATTCATACATACTATTAGCCATGCTGTATATAGACAAACTATGCATGTCAACACCTTTTGGTAGACAATGAATGCTACGTTTTGTTTGCTGTTGTTTTAATTTTATTTTATCCGTAGCAGGCAGGCAGGCAGGCAGGCAGGCAGGCAGCCTGCTAAGCATTTAGGTTTACAGTCAGGCACACACACATATAGTAGTCAGCAGTTAGTATACATAAACAGCAATTGTAATTACGTGCGACAAAGTTGTCACTTGCAATTAGCCATTTTGTGTTTTATTTGTTAACAGAAAACAACAAAACAAACAAAAAAAAAACATAAAAACATTGAGAGATGAAAAATCGTTTACAACAATAAAAAGAAGAAAATAAAAGAAGAAAAATTAAATAAAATTACAATAAAAAAAACACAAACAAAAGCACATCTGTATGTATGCATGTATGTATGTACATACAACAGAAATAAATCAAACATACACTTTTTCTTTATTAGTAGGCAACTGCATTCAAATAAATTTTAATCTTAACATATGAATCATTTCCCTTTGAAAGTCTAGCAACTTGTATTTATATTGTCGTATGCTTAAATTTTTGGCAAGCCATCAATGATGGATGGAAAACAAAAATAATAGCTTTACTTCTTTATTGGAGTCAAAATAGGTTCTTATGAGACCAATTTAGTGAAGCTAGTTATACGGCCACTGAGCAATAGAACCCTATTACCGTTAAATTTTAGTTTTATTAAACGTGTGGAGGCGCAAAAGATAAATGAAGTGCTCAAACTAGCTGGTTCTACACATGAATTTTTTTCCTAGTTTGAAATAATGCAGTAAAACAGTGTCTTTTTGTGATCCAATCCATTTAATTGTTCATACTTTGCATTGCTTTGAAGCTCATCTGTTGGCAAAATATGCTTATTATCTGCATGCCCTAGTAATAAGACGGGCAGTCAGTGTAAAATATTCCGGAGGACTTTATATAAACTTTGTCTACAACTTTTAGTCTCTGGTTAAGAATCTGAATAGCAGTATCAAGTGGATTTCCTGGTAATCCAGTGAGCAGTTTACTAGACTATTAACGTGATCTCATGGTAGTCAGTAATAGCTTCAGATAACTCCCAATTCAATACTCCAACGAATGTCATATACGCTTAGCAATGAGTCTATTTATTGTGTAGCATAAGGCCACATCTATAACATCTCTATAGTTTCTCAACCAAGTGGTTTCCTCAAACTTAACATATCCGGATCTACTTCGAACGAAAGATTTTTGAGAAACTTTTCAAAGGCAATTTTATTTACTGCCAAAGAGTTTTTGCCAGAAATCTGCTAAGAGGAAGTGGTCGATGAAATATGTTTTCATATTTCGTTTTTTTAGAAATGTCTGAGCTGGGGTTTGAACCGTGGCTTCACATCTAGTAATCCAGCACATTGCTTACTAGACTAAAACTCCTCAAATTTAACATCTGATTTAAAATAAAAAGGTATCTTTAAATGGTAGAAGAGATTTTATACCAAGGGAATAACAATTTCACTAGGTATTCAACTTGAAATAAAATGACCCATATGTGATTGTAATTGTATATGTGAATATGGATTTTTGTGTATTAAACAAAGTAAAAGTTTTGTAGAGTTTTGTACAAAAGTTTTCTATTTTATTTTTCGTTTTTTTTTTTCTGAATTAAACAAACTTGTGTTTTGGCTTTAGTAATGATGGCGTTTAAGATGAACGCAGTAGATCTGAAAAGGTCTGGTATGTTGTTGTTGTTGTTTTTATTTTTTTTTGTTATTTTTATTTTTATTTCATTTCGTTTTATTTTATTTTTTATTGTCTTTCGTAGTTCGGTTGTATTTGTGGCAGATAAATCTTTCAAACACTAACTTGAACTCTAATAAAGTACAGTGGGAACTAAAGGTTTGTAAGGGTTGTAAAAATATATTTTTTTTTGTTGCATTTATTTAAATTTTTATTTTTTTTAATAAAACTAAGGAAACATTTATAAGAATTATTTTGTTTTTTCTGGAAATAATAAAACTTTACATAGGTGGTGGGTGTATGGCCCCACTGTATTGTCATAGATGATAGTGAAGTATACCCTTAGTGTCTTAACAACCTACCGCATTATCACGTTTATTTACGAAATAGTCATAGAAAAACATGATTTCTTTTCAAACTCCTTTTATTTATTTTTTTTTTAATTTCAATTTTATTTTTATTAGTAAACCAACAACATATGTTTCCTTAGACCAGGTAATAAAATTTTTTTTGGTGTTTTTTTTGACATTTTTTTTGATTATTTTGATTCAACAATTATTAGGTGTTTTTTCTGCATTTTTTTATTAATACGATGTGAAATATTTGTTTTCTTTTTCTCCTTAAGAAATATTCAAAGAAATTGTAGAATATTTATATTTGCCACTTGTAAACAAGTTAAAGGCGTGTTAAATTTTATTTTCGTTGCTGTTTTTGCTATTATAAGCAGTAGTAGTGCGGTTGTCTTAAGTCTTTTGTTTTCTTTTTTTCTTGCATATTATTTGCCTTGCCATAGTTGCTGTTGGTGGTGGTGGTGGTGGTGTTGGTGTTGGTTTGTGCATGTAATTTAAAAATCTCAATTTTAGTTTTTGATTCCTTTAGGCTAACAAAGACATTTTCCATTTATTTTGAGCCACTCTTACAGCCAGAGAGAAAAAAAAGGTCAATTAAATGACAAATGTTTGTTAGTTAACTATAACTGTTGATCATTATAAAACTTCACGTTTCATGTTTCGTTGCAGCATAACATAACATACAAAATGAAATATCAAGCTGGCAACAACAATAGCATCAGCTTTCAAGTTAACAGCAACAAAACCCCACAAAAAAAAAAAAAAGAAAATTAACTTTTCATTTCAATTTGAAAAAAAACCAAAGGAAAATTTCGCTTTTATTCCTTTTAAAAATTGTGACTATGATGGACTACATTTGATGATGTTTACGACAATGTCGTTGTGCTTGTTGCTGATGATGTTTAATTTTAAGCTTACCGATCTTACTGTTACATTGCTGGAATGCAAATTTCAATACTCGAATATCAAAAGAGGATGAAATTGAACAAAAACCATCTAACAAAACCCCTGCTGTTGTCTTTTTAAGCTGTTTTATGTAAATTTTTTTTTATTTTTTTTTTGTTTCTTTCTAAAGTTAAACCAAAAATTGTTAACTCGTAGTCCGTAATTTAAATGCAGATGTCTATGCTTTAATAGCCCAAGTACATAATTGTTTAATTCAATACATTTAAAACAAAAGATTTTTGGTTTTTTCTTTTACTTACTTTGGCTTGGCTTGTCTAATTTGTAGTCTGTCTTGAATATAAAATTTCTAGGAAGTATTTGTTAAAAGAAAATAAATTACAAACATAAAGTTTATTGACCAAAATGCTGCCAATGCAACAGTACTTTAATAAAGAAAACTATACAAGAAAATGTTTAATTAAATAGTTTATTAAAAAAAAAAAACACAAAAGAAAATACAGGGTGTCTCATTAAGAATACATTATTTTCATGTTAAAATTAAGACGTAAACTTTTTTGAGAAAGTTGCGATTTTTTTTTATTATAACAGAAGGAAAACATGTCTCAATTTAGTGTGTGCAAAACTATTATCAAATAGCCACCAATTATTTTAATTTTGAAATTAAAACGTATACCTTTTGAGAAAGTTGCGATTTTTTTTATTATATCAGAAGGAAAACATGTCTCATTTTAGTGTGTGATAAACTATTCTCCAAATAGCCACCAAGGCTTAGTTAACTTTTAAGAAAAAATCTCAGTGCCCAGTTATCATCACAACATAAGTTGGCATAAGTTGTTTTGTAATTCTTTGCTGCAAAAAGTCTGTATAGCATACATGGTGTTCCAGGTGAAGTCGTTTTGCTGAAAATATATCGTTCATATCCATGTTCTCTGGAGAAGGCCACAAGAACCATGTTATCTATTTCATGTGTCGAGTGCCGCCGTAGTCTATTAGAAACGATATTGGCTTATTAGACGAGAGCCTGTGGTTCAACCCCTGTCTGAGACATCTGAAACTTAATATGACAAACAAAAATATTATGTTCGGTCAGCAGTCTTCTCGCAAAAATTCTGAAAGCAAAATTAAATCGCCAAGTTTCTTAAACCAGTCGCTAGGATACGGTATTAAACTAATGGTCCATCACTGATGGATAAAATTTACAGACACAACATGAGTGGCATGACATGCTAAATTGTAGTCTTGGCTAAAAGGTTGTAATGACTAGTTAAGTAAATAAGTAAGACATGTCGTTCAAAAATCACTGCAATCTCAGACTCATCTCCTAAAAAATAAAGCCTAGTCACTCCATCTGACGAATATTAGTACCAGATAGTTGCTCGTTTATTACACTCGTGCATTTTATAAATGTTTGTATAATTTTGTATATTCACTAAGAAATTCGAATAGAAAAATTGCTAGTTTGAGCTTCTGAGTAACCTACATATTGTATGCCTGAAGTTGTAAACCTTTTTTAAAATTCTCTACGTAGCGCTAAGTAAAATTTTCAGTTTTTAAGCACAATGCCTAATTGTTGCTTTCGATTCTTTCGGCAAGACTTTTGTTTACAGCAGGCAATATTTTCAAGAAACCGATCGATACGTTGAAGCCAAAGAGTTCGTTTATAAACGAATTAGATTCTTCAAAATTTTAGCAACATTCCTGAAACATTAACTGCACTTTCTCGACAGTAAAATGTACGAGGTTTGCGAGTGCTTTCAGCATTTATTGGCAAATTTTTGTAATAAGATTTGGTACAATAATAAAGAGTACGGGCCAGGGAATATACGAAATCACAAAATAGCATCAGAATTGCTTGGTATTGCCTAATAAGACTGCACAAAAGGACCCAAAATAATTAGAAAAGACTGTAAGAGGACACGGAAGTTGTTCAACATCTCCTAAATCTGTAAATATAACTTAAATGATGATTTATAACATAATGTGCTGTTTGCCAAGTCATGTAGCTTCGAAATTAAGCAGCAATAATTTATCATGTCCAGCTTTTATAGTGTTCAATACTTAAATCACAATCCTCGTATGAAATTCCATCACTTTATATTGGAATCGTGGTCCAAAGGAACCCTAACACAATTCAATTCGTGAATTTTTGAACACCATGATCATATGTACACTGTAGACCGTGTGTTTTGTTAAAAATAACATAACATCTCTGTGTTCATATTAGCATTGGAGATTTTGACGTATTCGGTTAAACCCATAACATTGCTGTGTTTTATTAGCATTGGATATTTTGTCGTATTCATATTACACATACTTCAGCTACAATTGTTTGTGTGCTTAATTATATTTTCGTTCGTTTGATCGAACAAAATTACTCTTACTGATAGCGAAAGTAATTCTCATTTAGTTCTTTTTAATTTATGAATAAGTAAATAAAATTATAAAAGGGACGGTGGGTTGGTTTTATGTGTTCTGCGAGAAGTAAACCGTGGTTTTATAACGATAAAAGCATTTGACAGTTGACTAATGTCAGAGCTGCGACCTGAACAAAAAAAACCCTATACAAATAAAATGGCATACATACATACATGCATTTGGTCATTATACGACTTTAGTCAAGATTACCACCTAGCTTCTTACATCACTTATCTTGTATAAAAGAGTGGGGCCTACAGTTTAGAGTCGACTCCGTTTGACAGATTTTTGAGAAACTTTTTATGATAATTTTTTATTTACTCACAGATTTTTTTTACCAAAAATCTGCTGAGAAGAAGTCGCCAAAGGAATATTTTCTTTCATATTTCGTTTTGTTGGAGATATCTGACCTGGGCTTGAACCGAGGTCTCACGTCTAATAAGCTAATACATTTTCGACTAAACTACGACGATTAATTTATAAAAATGCGCTGTTACTGGTACACCTTTTATAAACCACAATTTTCCATTACCCTTATACCTTGTTTATATAAGATTAGAGTAGACTAGGCACCTTATTAATGCAAAACTTCAGGCTTGTCTTAC
>QOCX01000134.1:275282-296468 GCA_005959815.1 Sarcophaga bullata | reverse complement strand
GTATCCAACTCTATTGATACATAAGAGTGCATGTAGGCTTCTATCTTCCTGTTTTTCCCAGTTTCTCCATCGCATATGTTTCAGACAAATCAAATGGTTTGTTTTCAAAAATTGCATTTTTGTTATGTACTTTCTACATTTGTGCAGTGACACAGTGATCCAAGAGTCATTGAAACATGCCATACATTACAGAGTGTTTTTGATCTATCCATAGTTGGAAAGATGTATGGTGTCTGCCATAAAAAATAATATGAACGGATTTAAATCTAAAATTTATAAAGACTTCTCTTGCCTCTCCATAAGTTTCCTTTCCATAAGTTTTTGAAAGACATCAATAAAGGTACCATGTATAACGTACCAACTAGTGCCAGTTGTCAAATAGGAGTATTGTTGGGTTCAATACGTCCAGAATCAGTATGTAAAACGAAAGACATGATAAAAAAAGTATTTCTGTCGGCTACCTTCCCTCTCAAGCAGATTTCTGGCAAAAAGTTCTGTGCAGTGTAATAAAATTTCCAGCTGAAGAGTTGTCCCGAAAATCTGTCGTTCCCCGGTACTCGACTTTCAACTGTAGGTCCCACGACTCATGTATTAAATGAATACATACAACATCAGTGGTATGAGAAGCTAGGTTGTAATCCTGATTAAAGGGTTGTAAAGGCCAATTATGTATGTATATATGTATACGTATTTATGTTGCTGTTTTTATTACAAGATTACCACTGGTTTAGAACTCACATATCAGATTCTCTTGCTTTGAAGTACAAGCAGTTTTTGCCTGATAATGTTGATATAAAATTGGCTTTTAATTTAATTAAAGTTTTTCGTTTAAAATCAAAATCAAAAGGTAGATATTTATTAGAAAAGCTTATAAATTTTATAGAAATAGAAAAAAAAAATATTCATGGACTCTAAACTGAATTGACTTATGGCATGGCAATACATACAGCTGCAGTTGTAATAAAGAAAAATCAAAGCAAAAAGCAATATTAAATCATTATCTTTCTGATCCATTTAATAACAACAACTTTATTCTATAGAATGCAGATCTGTCAAATATTGTTTAATAAATATTTCTTGATTAACAATTGCTATTCGGTAAAATAAAAAACAAAAAACCAATAAATTTATGAAAAAAAAGGAAAAACTACAATGCAATTGAAATTCATTATATAAGTGTGGTGGTGGTATGTATGTATATATAGAGACATACATACATATGCCCAGCTGTCAAAATGAAATTTAAGCCACAAAATATGAAAACCATATTAAAGTAGAAGAAAAAAAAATATTTGTTTGGTTGTTGGTTTTTCTGTTGTTAATATGTGCATAGCAATGAAAATAAAGACATGAACGTAATAGAATGAAAAACCAATAAGCCTGGGGTGGGTGTCATATTTGGTAAAGTTAATTTACAAATTTAATTGGATTAAAAAAAAACAAAAAATTAAATCTCTTGCTGCTGTTGTTTTAACCAAAAAAAAATTAATTAAAATCAGCATTTGTATTGTGACCAAATTCATAGAATTTGTTTGTTTTTTCTGTACAAAAAACAAATTGTTAAGCAAGTAAAATGTTTGAACTTTTGAACTCTTAGCACATAATGTCTTAAGACTTAAAATTTTACTTTTAATATGTCTACGTTTTTCTCACTTTTTTTTTATTGTTATTTTAAAAATGCGTTAAAAAATTTTAAAAGTTGTGTGTGTTATTTCTTAATGAATACAGGCTTGGCTTTAACACAATTGACACTGCAAGCAGAAATGAAAAAAGAAAAAAAACTTGTATTGAAACCAAAACGAAAACATTTCCAGAAAGGCTTAGAAAAACAAAAATAAATTTAAGAAATACTTAAAAATTGCTTAACTTTAATTTCGCACCTTTTTTGTTTAAAAAAAACTTACAAAAAAATACCTTAACTAAACGAAAATATTTCAACTTTTAACCTTTCACTTTCATTACATAGACTTCCTTGTAATCAGACTCTTGTTTATCACTTCAACCGTTTTTTTTTCTTTTTTTTTTTTTGCTAAAGTACTTAAGAAAAAATCTTAAGACTTAAACGCATTTAGCCACTACAAACAACCATGTTTGCCAATAAACGCAATATACCAGCACTAAAGAAAACAGAAATTTAACAACTTGCAAGAATTATCATTGATCAGTTTGTGTCTTGTTGCAAACTATGTAATATAACTATGACTAAAGTCTCCTGTCTGGTTAATGGTGTTAAACATCTTTTATCGTACTAATCACGAATTAATATTGAGTATATGGACAATAGTTATAAAATACTGCCTGCAACACTATGGTTTCCCAGCTAATAAATAAAAAAAAAAAGGAAAAACAAAAATAAGTTTATGGCCTGCTTGTAATGCATAATAGTCCACCATTTAGGATTTCTTGTTTTCAGCAAAGTTTTTCTAGAGTCAATAAGCATAATTTTTCCTTCCCTTCAATTCCTCTAAGAGTATTGTGTGTCATATGATGCTGTTAAATGCCTAACGCAGTGTCTGTACAGAGATGAAGTCAAAATGGTCTGTGCCAGTAGCTTAGGACAGATTAGTTGAGAGTATCAGACAATTTATTTCACCAAACTTAGACTCCCATATCTATTGTGATAGCAAGAGACCCAAATTACACAAAGTTTATGTCTAAGTTTATGTTTATGAACCAACTTATGCGCATTATAAAACCCAAATTTGAGTCAATAAACAGATTCCTGAAGGAAATGAAATAACACTAGAAGCCAAATAAACCGAGTTTTTGCCTTAGAAGAAACGAATTGTATCACAGGATCCTTCCAACTGAAGCAAGGGAATATATATTTATCGTTTCTTTGAAAGTAGCCCAAGTATTTTAAGCCGAAGGACCAAGTCCACGATTCCGACACAATTCTCGTCATATTCATTCTCGTCGCAACAACTCGTACTTCTACTGCTACGATGAGGCCATAATTGCTTGGCTCTGCCGCAGATAATCTTTCGCGACCATCTCCTATTCGCACCGTATCATGTCAACGTTTACGTTCCGCCGTATGCTACTATTTTCTGTTATTATGTACTTTTGAAAATATCTAGAACCATCACTGTATTCCGATGTTTTTTCTTGTGCTTTTATATCAAAGCAATGCTCGACTTTAAAAGAAAAAATTCAAAAAAAGTTCAAAATTTGTTTTCATGCTGAAAATTAGCAAAGAAGTTATGAAAAGTACTAAAGAATACAGTTTGAATCTATATTTGAGCATCAGCTGATTATCATTGAACAGACATTTAAGGTTTCAAAGTCTCTCCTTTACCTCTGGAATCCAAAAAAGCATTTTCTATCCAAATATTTTAAGGGTAAGGCTATCTGGAAAATTTCTACAAGCAGTACTTACTGGGGTTTCATCATAAACAGCCTTCAACCCCATTCCCATGCTTTATTACATCTCTTCCATATCTTTTATATTGATGTTTCCCTCATAAATGGGAAAGACGAATGCTACCGAATTTTTCCACAAAATCTATTGAATAGGGCAGTAAAAACATATAATACCTCCATACAAGGATCCCGCTAGTATTCGCTAATCTTAGAGACCGATTGTAGGAGATTACTTTACCTCAGCAGAGGCTCTTATTATTTATAAATCGTCTATCACAGGATCCTTAGAAGTACTTTCAAATTTCTGCTCTGTAGAAAAATGCTACACGTATGGTAAGTGTATTCCTATTAGTTTTAGCATAAATTCAGTGTATGTAATGAAGGTTTTGTAAAATTCTGTATTTGACATTACGAGTATCCAATAAACATAAATCGATAAAAATTACTTCGAAATGCCTCATGTTTTTAATAATTTTATTTCCGTTAAATAAAATCTTTATTTTTACAACGCATTAAGGGAGATTCAGCTGAAAATCATATCATTTACCGCACATCATAACATTTTCAACAGAAAAACTCACTTAAAAACAATTCTCGTTTCGTTTTTCCATGAAAATTCAATTAAAATCGCATCAACACTTCTTGTTCGGTCAGATAAAGATAAAGAAGAAGTAATTATTGCCTTTAAAATTTGCATACAACATATTCATTTTCTTTGAAATACTAAAAAAATTGTTTTTTTTTCATCTACTAATTGTGTAACCATGGATTCATTAAAGAAAAATTCCAGTTTTTTTTTTGTTTTTGGATTTCATTGCTTTACAAGTATCTAATAAAACTAAAAGTGAATCTATGTACATACGAGTATGCATGTCTGTCTGAGAGATTGTTTTGTTTGTTTGTTTGTTTGTTAGACAACAACAAACGATAGTTGTAAAGTTGTGGGCCGGTATTATGGCAGCTGCTGAGTTTCTCTTTCAATTTTTATTGGATGCCGCGCCAATAGAATCGCTCAGCTTGTGGGGGCAATAGCACAATAGAACTGCTTTCGTATACTCTGTTCTAATATAAAAGCTTTTTGAGTGGTAAAGATCTGGAATAAAATATCTTCACAGTCTTTAATTATATTTTTCTGTATTCGTACGTACTTACCACTGAACCATGGTTTCGTGTCTAATAAGCCAACACACTATTTACTAGGCTATGATGGATTACAGTTTCTGTATTTCAGTTTCATTAAACAAAATTTTCCAGACAAGAACGCCATTTATCTGCTGTAGCAAGTCTTAGAGTAATAGATCTTCTATCTGTAATTGCCTACAATTAGCCATTTGAGTGAATATCTGTTGAGGACAGTAGTGAGGAGCTTTGCTGATTGAGTACTACCCTTAAGAATAAAGTGATCCTACCTAACTGTGGTGTGATATTCGTTAATGGTGTTATTCCTGTAAAAGGTACAGAATTTAATCCATCAAGTATTTTAAGTACTACATCTTTTCACCTACAATGCTCACTTGAAATGTTTTTTTTTTATATAGGCCCCCTGTCCACTAATTCCGTCCTTTTAGCACCTCCGACTTTAAAGTTCATTTGCAGGCTGTCTGGTCTTCAAATTAGTTATTGATTAATGGATAGTTAAGCTTTGCATCCCTGCTGTAATATCAAATGCACGGGCTTTCTCCTGCCACCATCATATGCTCAATCGAAATTTAGAAACGATTTTGTGCACTTAAGGTTGCGGCATGCACATGTATGGGAATTACTTCCTGCATTTCGCCCTAAGATTTTGAAAGTCCTTCTATGGGAGATATGTCCAGTTCTTACAAGCTAATTGAATCTAAATCTTCCATAACAAAAGAAGCAATTCCAAGCCGTACGAGTGAGTTTTAAGACATTAAAGTAAGCGATGAGGTTTTGCTTTATTTTTCCTACACAATTATATAAAAAGGGGCCACAATATTCGAAATTTTCTAAGGAAGAAAACGGCTCATATTTCCCTCTATAAAATCTTATTGACTTGCAGATAGAAGTCTTACGATCTCAAATCATGTCCACACAAGATATTTTGTGTGTTGCGAATGCTTATTTTCAAGTTATACTATAAATGGTGTTAACGAAGCATACTGGACTGTTGTTAATATAGCATATGAATGAATTTGTTTTGTTTATTGTTTATACCATAATGTTTGATTTTTATTTTGAAATTCTTATGAATGCTTCTTTGTCTTGTGTAAGAGACATTAGCATTTGCTGATGACATTAGGCCAATAAAGCTAATTAAGCTAAAATTGCAAATATTTTGTTTACATGTTGGCTTAACAAAGTAAAGCAAAGTATCACATAAAATAGCTGAAGTCATTGGCGTTACAAAAAAAAAAAAAAATCTTAAAAAATGTATTCGACAGCATACTACAGACGAGATCTTAGAGGAGAGATAAAAAATAATTAATAAACTTTTAGCATGAGAAAAATATGTTACATATTATGTTATAAGAAAGAAAAAAAAATAAAGAACAACCACAACAAAGCATAACAACAATAAAACTGTTAGAATTCACAACTAAAAAACTCACATTTGAAAACACACGTTTAAAGCCGCGGCTACAAAGAATAAAAAAAAAATAGAAAAAATAAAAAAAACGCTCTAAACACATAATATATGTATGTCTGTATGTAAAATATGTTTTTTTCTTTTACAATAAAAACACAAAAACAAAAAAAAATAGAATAACAAGCAAACAAGTTTGCTGCTTAAGTCTTTTGATTGTTGGGTTGTCTATAAAAAAAAAGATTATTCACTGGATGTTATGGCCTGCTTTTTCCTCATATTTTTGTTGTAATTGTAATTGTTGTTGTTGCTGTTTTTGAAGCTCTTTTGCATTTAACAAATTTAATTAATTTTATTGCATAAAATTTTTTTCTCCTAGATTTTCGTTTTTCTTTCTTTTTGTTTTTTTTGTTTTTGTTGTTGTTGCCATTCTTTGCATTGTGAGAATTTTTTATTCAATACATCTGCTGCCTCTTGCAATCAAATCACTTGAACTTCTAAAGCAAAAGCATTACAAAAAAAAGAAGATATTGTGCGCAAAATTCTCTGTTTTTCTTAAAGAAGTTCTTAAGAAAATTATTCGCCGGCAATAAAATGTTATTAAAAAATTAAAAAACTACAGTAGCAATAAGCTTTTATCATTATAAATTTAAGAGTGAGTATAAATTTTTACGATCATGTAAAAATATTAAGAATTATGCCAAACGAATGGCGAAAACAAGTAGAAATTTTCATTTTTATAAACACTGTTCGTTTAATTGTCCGTGTATCAGAGGTGGATAGAGGCTTTTACTTCTGCGAGGAGAAAAAGAAATTTAAAAGAATTTTGAAATTTGATTTTCTTAAGGTGAAAAGAGATGAGTCATATATGGAATTCTTGTGTTGCTCTCTTCTAATTTCCATCGGCTTGTTTCATTATTATTAAGAGGTTAGGCTAAAATTTTTGCTGGCATCTTGAAGGCATATCAAGACCCTTACTCACAATTTTCCATGTAATTGTAATACAAAGAACAGCGATAAAACGAAATTTTAGAGTATTTTTCAAACAGTAATGTTGTTTTCTGTATGCGCTTTTCTTTGTCTCGTGGGTGGTTTTGAATCGAGAGAAAAAACGATCTATTACTGTCCGTATTACAAGGCCTCCTCGCCAAGATTTCAAATTTTCAAGCGAATTTCTATCCACATACTATATCTTACCATTCATATTCTTTATTAGTTTGTTGGGGTGCTTCAATTTCATTAATTAAGTTTGTTTCCAGCTTTGCAGCTGATTGGTCCACTGCAACATGTGTATCGTTGTATGGAAACAGCGCCCTGGCTATAATTTTATGCGGGCCGTTGTTGATGTAGTCGTCTGTTGGGAACGGGAACAGTTAGGGAACTTTTTCAAAAGCGAGATAAAAATTTGATAGAATTCTCTGGTTTTTTTTTTTTTCATTAGCAAGACGGCCCATATTCATGCATTAATTCATTAATTAAGTTTGTTTCCAGCTTTGCAGCTGATTGGTCCACTGCAACATGTGTATTGTTGTGTGGAAACAGCACCCTGGTGTAGGCTATAGTTTTATGCGGGTCGATGTGATCATCTGTTGGAAACGGACACTTTCAGGGGACTTTTCGAAAAGCCATATACAAATTTGATCGCCTTTTCTGGGTGTTTTTTCACTTGCGACCCATATTCATGCAGTGCATTGTGTTGGAATACAAGTTAATAGGATAAGGGAAAGAGGGGGTAGTATGCGACATTTTTCTTATGACCTTCATAACTCAGTCAAGCACCCAGAATCGAATCCACGGCCTCTGTACTTGAAGTTTACACTACAAATTTAGTAAAAACTGTGTGATTCTAAACAATTGTTCTAAAGAGGAATTATCTCCTTGTCTCTTCCCTGCTTACGCACCTCTTAATTAGTGAAATTAAAATCAAATATCTTCTATGCAGGCAAGCTATCTCTAACATCTTAGACGCCAACAATCTTTTTTCATTTGCCTTCGTTTTTTCCTTTTTAAATCGAGTTGAGTTTGCCTGCTGCTTCCGATGTTCATTGTATGTTCATTTAGATTTTTATGCCTTTCATAATATGTTTACATTTTTGATTTTATTAAACCTAAACCAACCAACGTATTTGAAGATGATCTCTCCACCTTATAATGTACATCATCATCATTATTATATTATCGTTTATAATTATCTCTGTTTTAAAACAAAAAACAAAAAACAAAAAAATGAAAGTAAAATAAAAAAAGAGAAAAAAATTGGCATAAAAGTAAAGCAAAAAAAGAAGAAAACACCGGTAAACAGAAATATTTTTACAATTTATTTATAAGAGAAAAAAAAGGAAGACGACGACAACATCAAGATCGTCAACACAACATTGTTGTTTATGTAGCATTCGTGTAAGACCAGTAGTGGCTGGTATTATTTATTTGTGTAGTATGGCCCAACCACCATAAGGGAGCATTATTCTTTTTATTTCTCCTTTTTGGCCAACATAACACACATATTTATATGAGTTTTAATCTTTATGGCGGCTAAGGTAATGTTTTGAAGGCAGTATATTCAGGAAAAAAGAATTCATAAAGCCCAGACATAGAGAATGGCAGCGGTGGCTGAGGTTTGAGCTACTTACGTGTATGTTGGATCCTATTATATTACAATTTTTAGGATTAGGCTCCATAGTACAGAAAGTGAGGTAAGTCCGGTGTTAACTGTCGATAGTTGAAATGTCTCCAACACATCGAAGATTTAAATTTCAAATTTATTATAGAAAAAAGGAAGGTTGATGGAGGTAAGAATGCATACAAAATATTCGTTTTAAGATAATACAAATGGATCGCGCAAAATTAGGTCAGGAAAAGATCAGTGTACAGCATACCAGTTCGCAAATACAGACAGACCCTCACAGCGTCCTATCACCTTCCACAATACGTCGAACCTCGAGGGGTGTACAAAATTTTGATCAGAATCCACACTGTGGATGCTTGTGAATGGGTTTCAAGCATTTTCAGATGTTTTACCGCATCCTTACGGTCGCTAGTCTCCTAACATATAACATAACTTGTTATTACAACTCTTTAGTCAGGCTTACAACCGACAGTTTAATGTTAACTCACAACAACCGAGTTTAAGAAACTTTTCATGGCAATTTTATTTACTCTTTAGAGTTTTCGCCCGCAATTTGCTGAAAGGCAGTCATAGAAGAAATATTTCTTTTCATATAAATTGTTTTTGTTGGAGACGTCTGACCTGGGGTTCGCGTCTTGGTCGTACTCGACAACGACGACTTCCACCTCAACACATACTGCTTTAGCTTTCCATCTCTGGAAAGCAGGTCACTAACTGGAAGTGCTAAGTGATTTTTTAAGTTAAGAATATACTTCTGCTTCTGATTCTGCTGGCATTGATGAGGTAGGTGTAGAGGTTGATGAGGTATAGCTGAGGTATTTCTTTTCCCCCACATTATGATAAAGTCTTGAGACCATGATATTGCGAGTTTTTCCTATATTCCTGTCTAAGAGGGATAACTCTGTTAGTAGTTGTTACAGTTTATATGCAACCAATTGCAAGCAATAATGATTAATTAGTTCTAGGAGGGATGTGTAATAATGGGTTAAGAATACCTCAATCCAAACTGCAATGAATATTTGTGCGAAATACCCAAAAATCTTGAATTCTACAGACAATCCTTAGACGAAGTCACATGTTTCACGCTTATAAAGAAAAGATCACTGCAAAATAAGTAACTATGACACCATATACGAACTATATGAAGCATACTTTTACAAAATTTTTAACAATAAGATATGACCTCAGTGGAGGAAATGCAATTCTAATCATAATTTCCGATGGCATGAACTTAGTTTATCATGAAATCCTTTTCAGTGCACAAACTTTCTCACATACAATATTTAATAACCATTGTAATATGCTAATAATATGCATATTTTTTCTTTTGAAAGTTTATATTTAGTATATCCGCACTCTTTTTAATTGTACATATGCCGCTGTCACTTCCTTTTCAACAGTTTTCCACAAAACATCCGTTTTGTATATACAAAAAAAAAGCTAGTTGGTGGTACCTTTTTCAAGGTGTAGGGTATAAATGTTATAAAAGAAAAAAAAAGAAGGCTTCATTATTAGCATTATTATTGACGTCGTCATCATATAAAAATTAACTCCTTCTGTTGCTTGATCTACTGCAAGGTATAGACAGATTGCCAGGAAAGTAAGAAACATAGGCCGTTTGGTTATTGTTATTGCCACTGTGTCATCCTAATCATCATCTTTGTTTTTCCGCCCATATCCATCATATATTATTAGTTTTTATTATTATTATGAACATGATTATGATTTTCAAAATGAACACGTACTGCACGTACTTTTGTTTTCGTTTTCGTGTGTGATTTTTTTTCTTTCTTTCTTCTCTCTTTTCTTTTGTATTGCTTCCTTTGGTTAAAAGAATTCTTTATTGACCATATGCAATATTCTCGTCATGTACTTGAGAGTATTGCCGGTTTCTCTTTTTCTTTGTTTTTTGTTTGCTTGCAATTCCCTACGTTTAAGACTTTATGGTTGTTATGGGTGCTATGGTGGATCATATGGAGTAACTAGGAATTGTTAATTTTTTTTTAATAATTTTTCAAAAACCTTTTTATATTTTTATTTGGAATTAATTTGTTTTAATAGTTTATATCTTAATTGTTTATGATTTTTATATAACTAATGAACAAATTTATTAAAACCGGCTTTAGAATATTTTTTAAAATATCTCTACCACTTTATTCATTCCAAATAAACACCATAGAACAATAAATAAACTTTAATAGAACAAGTTTAATTCTTTTTCTCAATTCTAATTGCAAAGATTTTGAATAATTTTTTTTAATTTTTAGTTTTTCATTTAAATCTTCCATATACCATCATCATCACCATCATCATCGTCATCATCACGATCAACACTATCCACTCCTTTTTACAAGATTCTTTCACAACACAACTCATTTTTCGTCGACAACGTAACTTAACATCTAACCAATCTACATATGTATGTATACAGATACATACATACATACGTATATGTGTATACATACATATGCATGGCATAGTTTTCAAATATATCATAGATATTACATTGGCCTGAAGGCATTTCAATAATGAATTTGAACAAACCAAAGCAAGCAACCGACTTGATGAAAAAAAAAAGAAAAAAAATTTACAAAAGCTCTCTTAAAGTTAAGTCTACGTCTCTCTAGCAGCAAATCAACAACATGTTAAATATTTTTTGTTTGTTGCTGTTGTTGTTATTTGTTGTTTTGTATCATTTATTTACATGTACGAATACAGATTTTCATAAATGTAAACACTTTGTCACAATTTTTCATTTGTACTACTTTTCTTAAACACAATTTCATATGATTTCAACAGAAACTGCCTATATGGCTAGAAGCGTAGAATATTTAAATAAAAAAAGAAAAAAAATAAAAAATAAAATGTTTACAAATATAAATGATATGGCAAAAAAAAAAACGTTTACAAAATAAATCCACATACATACAACAGGAAGGAACAAGCTTGTTATTGAAATCAGAATACAAAATTTCTGTTATTTTTAAAAAGCCGTAAATATTTCATTAAAATCCTTAGATGAATATGTTAAATGACTGAAGGTTGGTGATTAAGTTAGGAAAACTACATCTTTAACTTGTCCTTAAATAAGTAGTTGCTTGCTTTTGTAGTGGTTTTGCCACGAAATTCTATTCTAGTATTGTGTAGGTTCAATATGCTTCTCTGCAAAATCTCTAACATTCCGCTGATATTCCATTTTCCTTTCCTTCCTGCCATTATTGTAGGCCTGGGTCTTCTTATGCTGACCATATATAACCCATGTCTCGTTTCTCCATTGATGAGCCTTAAACTATACAGGAATACTCTTGAGGAAGTATAACCTATAGCAGGAGGCGACTATCGAAACAGAAAGCATAAAAGCTTTGCTACTTCCTCAGTTACTTACTTAGTGTGTAAGAGCTTCAGATATTAACAACCCTTTAGAAAATATACAAAACCAAGGTTTCCTACACCACTTCGGATGTTATTGTTTCTTAGTTTTACGCATGCGTAAGGTGTGGAGCCCTACAGGTATAATGAGGACTTCCTACTGACAGAGTTTTTGGCAATTTTCATGGCAAGGTTTATTTGACTGTCAGAAGCTTCTGCTAGAGAAGCGTCGGCAAGAAGAATTTTTTTCATATTTTTGTTCTGCTTGTGATGTCTGAGCGCGGGCTAAACACGGCCTCTGTGCTTAATAGTCAAACATTTAGTCTACTACACTACGTGTCACTTCTAGATGCTGGCTGAAACACGATTTTAGTTGTGATAATGAACAGAGTTGTTGACCTTGGGTCCAAATATCTCATGATCGGGATGCATCTCATCATTTCCACTATAATTCTGACGTAAATTTAGCTACATCGAAAGAAAAAACGAATGCTACGCACTAATTTGATTGGTCATTGTAAATCTCTTGTAAAGCTTACAACTAAGCTGAGAGAATATCAGTCAATCATTTCCCACAAACGATGGAGAAAAACTGGAGTGCTCTAGGTGATAGCTCTAGCTCGAGAAAAACTGTAGTGATTTAGGCTAGCTATTTAGCAGGTTGCTGGAAGTTATCATGAATAAAGTCTGTTCAGGAGCTTGGTAAGAAGAGTTACCGCAGTCTCCTCACAACAATACGAATAGTTTCACAAAACTAGTAAACAAAACTGGAAGACTTTTAAAGATAAGCACGCTGTGTTAGACTTGGAATAAATATCAAGACAACCTAAGTCAAATCACTTACACGTTCACATCATGTTACAAGTCGTATCAGACGAGTACGTCTATATCTTCTTGTATGTAGACAATATTGTAAAGACAAAAAGGGGCTCAGAAACAGATAGAAATACCATAGAGCGGGAAACAGTGTTCACAAGACTACAATTCTTATGGAAAATCACTGAAAAAAGTTAAGACAAACCACGCTTCAAAAATGTAAAACAAAGTGTAAAGTTAACTGTGCTTTCAGGAACAAAAACCTGGTTAGTTTTGAACATCATCACGCAAAAACTACAGGTATACCTCAACAAGTGCCTTAGAATCATACCATATGCAGGATATTCATGACAGAAAACATGAGCAGCATGGATTATAGAATTTTAACAACGAGGATCCCATAATATTAGAAATAAAACAATGGAAATGGAGATGGATCAGCCACCAATATAGGCTATCAGAAACAATTCCGATATTATAACGATATACGCTAGTATTGAATTCTAAATGCTCAACAAAACTTGGCCGCCCAGTAGACATCTATTGACGTATGTTACTCCAATACATATAACAGGGGAACCGTGCATGGAAAGACAAGCAAATAACAAAAGCAAGCAGTATAAGGTGTAAATACTTCCCAAGAGTGCTAATAGAAAAGAATATTCATTGCTTTTAGTTGAATACAATTAAATTTAATTTACAATTCAAAAAACTTTAAATATCAGCCCCTACGTTCTTTTGTCTGGCTTTGCCATCTCTGCTTCATAAACAAGTGATAGACTTTTTCTGTTCAAACTTATATGAATATTAAATCATATGCGTATGTATGTATGTGTGTATGTATATATTTCATACAATATATGTATGTACATACACATAGTTTTGTTTAACAAGTAACTCAATTTATTTGCTGGTTATTGACTATAGGCACCGTATTGATTAATTTGCTACAATTTGTTTAAAATCGAATTGGCAACGATGGGATATACGGCATTTAGGTTTTTTGAACATTTATTTTTAAATTCCATTCATTTTTTTTCTTCTTATTCTTCTTATTTCTTCTCTGTCTTCTTTTCAGTTTCATTATTTCAAATTAAGTTTTTGGTTTTTGTTACCCCCGTTCACCTTTTTGGCGTACAGAAATAAAAAAAAAAAAAATATTTAAAAACGTTTGTTATCTTCTTCTCATAAATATAATGAATATTTAAATTAATGAAAATATTACAATATTCTCTATGTGATATGTATGTACATATGTATGTATGAATGAATGGTGGAACACTACATATCTTTGTTTTCTTTTCTGCTTTTATTTTGGTTTTATTTTGTAGAGTTTTTGTCCCAACAAAATATTAACAAATTTGCTTAACATCCTCCGTACTTGTTGTTTCTCCTTGTGCTTGTGTGTGTTTTTGGGCAGATGACGGTTGTTGTTTGTTATTCTTTTTCATTTTTGTTTTCTTTCTTGGTCTTTTATGAAATCCTTGTTTCTTTCCTTTGCCACAAAGAATACATAAAACGATCATTGGCTTTGTTTTTTAGGGAAAGAAGACAACATGAATCTTTTGTGGTGAAGTAGAAGATTTTTAAAGGAAAATATCTTATAGCTCCAGAAAAATAAAGGCAACCGGCAGACAGAATTTTTAGACACACAAGCACAGACAGATACACAGACATACAGAAAAAAAGAATGCACGGCATGCAATGTCACGACAAAATTATGTTCAAATGTTGACAACATTTAAATAATGTTTGTGAAAATAATATTAAAAAAAAACAGAAAAAAACTAAGAAAAATTAAAATTAAACAAATAAAAACAAAAAGAAAGAAAAAGAAAATATAAAAACTAGTTATATTCTATGTAAAAAGAAGAAAAAAAAGAAATGAGAAAATTATAATTTTATTATAAAAAAAAATGTTCTCAGACAAAAAAAGACAGAAATTATGGCATAGGCAGGAACAGATGAAAAAATACATCAGTTTTCTTAGCCAATCAAAATAAGTTATAATATCTCTGTGTTTAAAAATTTTCATTACATTGTATGCCCAAAACATTTTATTAAGAAAATATTTACAGCTCTGGACAACTGTTTAGTATTACTAAATGCATCCTCAAAAATAATACAGAGGCAAATTCAGTCTAAAGCATTACAAATTTTCACGAATTTTGTATTGTTGTTAAGCTCTTACTCTCTTACTTTCTACTCGTAATACAGAAACTAACTTATTGGAACTTATTCTATCCAATAGCAGCCTCAACAAATTTCTTAACAGCATTCTCCAATGTTTTATTCTTCTTCTTAGACTGAACATCCCCTTAGTTTGTTTGCTTTTTTAGCTGATCCCATTCTAAGATTGAAAACAGTTCCTTACGGGGAAATACGAAGAAATTATAAAGGAAAGTAATTTGAGTCTTGCACTAGATGTTCCAGAAATAATCGGAAAATGAAGTCTCTCAAAACTTTTCAAGACCAAAGTGTAATGCAATACTCATCATACAAATTATTCTTCTAATGTAACCGACTACACACTTGGATTTTTGGTTGAAATAGTATTTCCATTTATGCTGCATTTCGCAGCACGTAACAA
Organism: Sarcophaga bullata; assembly: GCA_005959815.1. Taxonomy (NCBI): domain Eukaryota; kingdom Metazoa; phylum Arthropoda; class Insecta; order Diptera; family Sarcophagidae; genus Sarcophaga; species Sarcophaga bullata. The sequence continues at coordinate 281,156 of QOCX01000134.1, read as the reverse complement.
GTTAATGTATGAAAAAAATGATCACAGATCATCCACAAAGTTTAGAGTTTTGAAGTTCATTAAAACAGCGAGTGATTTGAGAGAAACCCTGTAGAGATATCAGGCAGTAATAAAGATCCTTTGTATCTTTGCAATACTAACTAGACTAATGACAAAAAAACTTCTGAAATACATACATAATTGTTCATTACAATCCTTCAGCCAGAATTCTGAACCAGCTTCACAGCTTCGGTTGTGTGTGTTAATTTTATACATGAGTGGCGGCAACTACAGTTTAAAGACGATTTCGAACGGCAGTTTTTTGAGAAACTTTTCATGGCAAATTTTAATTACTCTTAAAGAAGAAATCTGCTGAGAGGAAATCATTCTTCTCTTTGTTGACTTGACTTGACTCTTCGTTAGTCTCACTTGGGCTTTGAACTGGGACCGCACGTCTAACTAGTCTACGGCGACTTCCATAATGGGTTACATGCTACCAAATTTTCTTGATTTTAAGCAGTATTTCCATTATCATCGCTGCAGATTGTTTACTTCAAACCAGGCTCATGAAAACTCAACGTGATCAATGTGATAAAGAAAATGGTGAAGCATTTCTGAGGGGAACATCTGAGTACTTATGATGCATTAGGCAAGATATCCTGAAGTAACCTGAAGCAATGGAATTTGGCGAGCTATTTTAGAGAAAAACCTAAGAGATTAAAGCTTGTACTAAAGCAGCAAACAGCAAACAAATGAATTAACAATGCTTTTAATGAAATATTATATTCCTATTAGGAACACTTGCGATAAAATAACATCGTGATAAAAATAAGTTGACATTTTCAACATACGCTATGAATTCCTGACTATCTTCCTGACTATACATCTAAAAGAGTTTTTCTTCTGTTATATATACGTACTCGAATTCTTCCTAAGAATTCTGTCTTCTCACATTCAATTAGGCGTCAATTGAATGTTTCCATTCATTAAACTGCATTTTTCATTAACTTCAGAATTACTTTGGCGTTTCTAATTAGTTTATAGCAACTGTGTTTTTTTATATTTTTATTTTTTTTAATTGTTGTTTTTTGTTTTATGTTCATATCGCATATAGTTTATGCATATATGTATGTATGTATGTAGACGAGCTTGTGTATTTATATTAACTTTTAACTTTTCAACCCCATGCTGGTGTAAACAACATGCACCTTACACTAATGACCAAATGACACGATATGTTTTACACTTGTACATTAAAACTAAGTAAGTAAGCAAGTACGACTATAAGCTAAGATATACAAAGACATACATGCATACATATATCATGTATGTATAATTTAAAGCATATGTATATGTAAACAATTATATTATATTGTATGTGGTTGTTATTTTTTTTTGTAATTTTTTTTTAGATGGTTATGCTGCCAAAACAAAAGAGAACCAACCAGAGACGGTTTGGTATGGTTGTCATAATGTGTCTGTTTTTTAATGACGTTTTTTTTTTATTTTTTTTTTTGTTGTGTTGTTTTCTTTAGCACTTCTTAAACGACAAAGAAATTTATTCTTAAAAAAAAAAGTAAAAAAAAAAAAATTAAAAAATAAAATGTATTTAGCAGCCATCTTTTATTTTTAAGCTTAGATGTTAATGCTAATGTTGTTGTTGTTGTTGTTGTTGTTGTTGTGTGCCATCATGGTCTTAATATTTTTTCTGTTTTTGGTTTTCATTTTTTTTTTCTTCTTACAGCCAGTAATTACTCAACACTTGAGTAAACTTTGCTTTAAAATGCATATTAGTCTGAAGGATTTATTAATATTAATAAAATATGAGAGTTTAAGAAAACTAAAAAGAAAAAGGAAGAGAGTCTAAACAACATGGCTTCTTGCTTTAAAATTAATTCTTTCTGTTGTTGCTTTCAACGTTTTATAAATTCTTAAGAATTTCAAGCCAGGCAGTATGATTTGGATTTTTTTTTCATCAAGTTTAACTCACTGTGCTGTTAACAAAAGGCACAGAAGAATATTGTTTTCATATCAAAATAAAAGGTGTGAAAAACAGACAGCTTTAACAGTGATATAGAGACTTATTTTTATTTTATATTTAAATTATATTAAGAAAGTATTAAGTTTCCGGGGCAGTTGCATTAAGTTTTTTTTTTGTTTTTGAAAATATAAAGAAAAAAATGTTCAAAAATTCAATTTTTAATCAAAAGATGGTTCTTCTGTTTATTGACAATATTGTATAATTACCAATTAAAGTATTAGAGTACGAGTATATTGAAAATTAATGGTTTAGAATCTAAAGATTTCAATATAAGTCTGTTGAACATCAATCCTTTAGTGAAGTTAAGTAAATTTGTGCTTAAATTTTAGAATACTGGTATAATACTGGTTAGTTGGGAATATTAGGCGACTTTAGCATTCTTCTCTCTTATATATTTAAATCATTTCATATTCCTATATACCGCTTCATTTGTTTACATTACACTAATCCGTTTGAATTTTTATTTTTCAATTTGTTTTCAGGTAAATTATGTTTTAATGCAGTAAAAAATCATTCAAGCATCTTTAAATTTCCAGCATGTGGTAAGCGTTCGATATATTCTGAGATCACATATGCAGCATTACATATCTCTTAAGTCAAGTGAATCATAATTTTTTTTAAAAACAGAAATAAGGACTTGCCAACCACAATTCTTTTGCCCATAGAAACTAATAATCAAAATGCATGTTTAAAATCAAAAAGATGTCAAATTACAAAACAAAATTCTTTACAACAAAACTGTGGCCAATAGGTCCACCATAATAGTGTCTGAAAATGAGCTTTCAAACAAGTTAAATGAAAATCATTTGTAGTTTACCGCATAATGCACATAAAAGGTGTTAATTTATGTTGTCATTTGTTAAAGATTGTGCGTGTTTGCCATACTAAATAGATTTTAAAATGATTTTTTCTCGTTTTTTTTTTTCTCCTTGGTTTTTGTGTACTTCTCTGTATGAAATAACTCAAAAAAAAAAAAATATTTCGTAGGAATCTAGTAATGAAAACCAAAACATTTTAACTTCAACATTTTATTTTTAAACGAATCAATTGCAAAATCATTTTTAAATTACCAATTATGACATTTATTAGCGCTCATTAGATGAAATATAATAGAAATAGCAATTGCAGCAAATCAAAAATCAAAATTTTATTGTCTTTATACATCCATAAAGTAATGAAGTATTTTGTTTTTGAAGGGTTCATTTAAAATCTTTATAATTTCGAACTTAATTGAGGACATAAAATTTTAATGATTTTTATATTTTAAAAATAAGGTTTGGTTCTTAAGTCTTTTGTATTCCAAAGCTAGGCAAATATAATTATTACAACGAGTATTATATTTTGAACACTTCATACTCGTATATCATCATGGGTTTTTTTTGTTTTTGTTTGTTAATTACAGCAAAAACATTTCCTAAGATTTCGATTTGTTCCAAACGAATTCACGGCTTTAGAAATGGTAAGGAAAATCATGGAGAAATTTTTATGACAATTTTATGTCAACATAAAATTTGTTTCGCTGTACATGAATATAATAGGCATGTAACTTAGAAATGCAGAAGTTTGGCTTTACAAAAATTAATACAACAAAACGAAACATAAAAACAAATATTCATTCGTCGGATTTCTCCCAGAAGATTTCTGGCAAAAACTCTGAAAGTAAATAAAATTACGATGTAAAGTTTCTCAAAAATCTATCATTCAGAGTCGTCTTCAAAATTTAGCTGTCGCTCCTCATGTATAAAATAAACACACACGACATAAGTAGTGTGCTTGTAATGACCAAATTATGTATGTATGCTTTTCTTACCTGTCACCTGTTGTAAAATAAGCTGCTACAAACAGAAAACCAAGCCAATAACGTATATGAAGTATTGAACTGAAACGTACTTCAGCGACAACTTTCGCAATCAATTGATACAAACTGTAGTTGGAAGTGGTGAACGGTTTAGCAATTTATAACAGATCTTGTAGCATTGCCAAGATAAAATATTATGGGAATGCTGCCCCAGTATAATATATTTAAATTGAAAATTTAATACAAACCTCGGCATATCAGAAGGCATGGCAGACCTTCCTTCATTTGTAAGACGTTACTACAGTTCGAGGTTGGTCCCCAACAGGACAGAACTGATGGTATAGGACATATTTGTCAGCACAGTCTAGTAGGCAGTGTGTTGACTTATTAGAAGAGAGAGTGTTGAAATCCCAGCTCAGACAGCTGAAAATAAGCGAATATAATATTTTTTCTGATACTTCTTCCTTTGGCAGAAATCTGAGCATGAAATTAAATTACTGTGTCGTTTGTACTCGACAGTAGATTCCGCCTCTCATGGATAAATTGAACACACAACATTTGGGGGTGTGAGAGGTAAGGTTGTAATTCTGACGAAGGATCCAATTAAGTAAATAAGGAATAAGATCAAGTAATAAGGTTAAGTAATAAGGAAGTGGTCTAGTAAGTAGTGTGTTGACTTATTAGAAGAGAGGGTGTTGAAATCCCAGCTCAGACAGCTGGAAATCTAAGAACGAAATTAAATTACTGTGTCGTTTGTGCTACTGTCGGGTATAAGATAAGATAAAATTGACATACAAAATTAGGGGTGTGTGATGTTAGATTGTAATTCTGACAAGGGGGTCCAATCAAGTAAGTAATTCCGTAGTCTAGTAGGTAGAGGGTTGGCTTATTAGACGTGAAGCCACGCTTCAAACCCCAGGTCAACCATTTCCAAGGAAATTAAATATGAAAAAATATTTCTTCGGCGACTTCTTCTCAGCAGATTTCTAGCAAAAATTCTGTAAATTAACAAAATTACCATGTAAAGTTTTTCAAAAATCTGTCATTCGGAATCGACTTTAAAACTGAAGGTCCTGCAACCAATTTATAAAATGAACTGGCAGAACATAAGTGGTGTAAGAAGCTAGTTTGTAATTCTCAGTAAAAGGTTGCAATATCAAATAATTAGGTTGGGGAAATGGTCAATATAGCGTTTATATATTATCTTTACGACCATTTTGTAACCCCCAAAAATTTTTTTGACAGATTTTAGTTGCACCGCGTTTTATGGAAAACCCATTACAATGAAAAAAAATTCTTTTATTTAAACTTCCTAAACCCTTACAAACAAGTCAAACAAATTTGTTAACATGCAAAATAAACTCAAATCATTTGTTATACATTACCAAGAAATAAATTTAAAAAAAAATAGAAATCCATGGAAAAAATGCCAACAAATATCTTATAAAACATTGACTTGAGAGGAGCCTATCTATTTAAAATATTGTGTATATTTTTTTTCCTTTTTTTCTGCACTAACAAACCAACAATATGACAAAGTATAAAGAAAAAAAATACAAATAATTTTAAAAAAATACTTAAACTCTAGAAAAAAAAGGCGAACGACAACAAATATCAGTTTAGGTTGTAACCACAAACTATGACTAATAATCGTGCCAATAGTTATAGGCAGCAAAGAAAAAAAATGCTTTGAAAATAAAACACAAGAAATATTAAATATTTTGATAAATCTATAGACAGGAATACAAAGCAAAACAAAACAATAAAAAAAAAAATGGAAAATATTTTTTTATTTTTTGATTTTTTCGTTTTTTTTTTTTACATGCATAGTTGTTGGTGTGAATTTTTATTGAACTGCAATTTAAAAGTAATAAAATATTATTAAATAAAAATCTCGTAAACCTTAAAAAGAAGAAGAAGATGGAAAAAAATATAATGCTAAATATTGTTTAATAAAAAGTGAAATTTGTTTGGTTTTTATTTGTAAATCGGTTTTCAAAGCAATTTTCATTTTTGTATTGTTAACAACAATTGTTCGAATATTTCTTCATCTGTA
>QOCX01000134.1:209719-275260 GCA_005959815.1 Sarcophaga bullata | reverse complement strand
TTACAAGCTCACCATAAAAAAAAAATAAAAAGTCGTGTATTGTTTGCAATTTTTTTCCTTCTTTCTTTTTGCATTTTTTTTCTTTTTTTTTTTTCAATAATTTTTATAGACAAAAATTTCAATCTCATTTTTCTGTTGTATATTTAAGTATGCGAGTATTTTATGATTTGTATTTTATGTTTAAAGTTATGATCTTTTAAGTTAAATGCTTTTATGCTTTATTTCTTTTGATCGGAAATCGTGATTTATGATTTTGTACTTTTGCTAGAAAACTAACAAAAAAAAAAAAAAAAAAAAAAAAAAAAAAAAAAAAAAAAAAAAAAAAAAATTAAACCTAAGAGACGATATTTTGCAAGGAAGAAATCAGCAAAAAAAAAATCAAATAAAATGTTTATGACAAAACTATGCTTTTTTCTCTCTCTTTTTTTTCTATTTTTTATTTTACAAGAAAAATTTGTAAAGAATTGCAAAGTTTCATGATTGTAACTTAAGTTAAAATAAATTTTTTTGCTGTCTTCTATCCATTTACGATGGGTCAATAAACTGATTAAAAGTGTTTTTTTGTTTTTCCTACCTCAAATGCCATGACTGTAAAGAAATAGAAATCAGCGGTTATATCTTGCCTTATACAAAAATCAAAACAAATATTATGTAACTTATATTAAATAAAATAATGATAATATTTCAGTTTAAATTGATAAATTGATTAAATAGTTAATAAAAATTCCATAGTTTTGCAAATATTACTTTCATTAACGCTTTCGATCTCAAAGTTAAAGTAAAACAAAGTGTATGTGAAATATCATTGAAGGCATTCAAAAGTCTGCCATAATTTCATGGTTAGAAGACATTCGAATTATTCAATTTTTTATAATTTGGTCACAAAAATTAAGCTCTATTTGGCCGATAACAGAGGTTATGTCCCTTTGTCTAGTAGGTAGTGTGTTGGCTTATTAGGCGTGAATCTCAATTTGACCGATGACATAGGTTATATTGCTTTATCTAGTAGAAAGTGTATTGGCATATTAGATATCAGCCGGTGGTTTTATGCTTGTTTAAACACATCGTTTCGGCAACTTTTTCTCAGCAGTCTTCTGGCAAAAAACTCTGCCATGAAAAGTTCATTAGAGACGATATAAAAAACTAGGTTGCACCAATCATGGATAAAATTAACACACACAGCGTGAGTGCTGTGAGAAGCTAGATTGTAATTCTTACTAAAGAACTGTAAGGACTAATTAAGTAAGTAAATGAGCATAGGTTATGTTGGCTTTGAAAAATGATGGACAGCTTCTACATAAGAAAACTCCTCATGAAATTGCACCATCACAGTGGCCAGTTAGGATAAACTTCACTACAGATGATCAAGGCTACAAATCGCGTGTGTAGAATATCTAATATGGCATAAGCTTGTTTGACGTGTAATGCCTTCCTGTTGATAACACATCACTCAATTCTAGCCAAAGAAAATCCAAGATTGAAGTGCTTCCAGGGTACTTTTTTTACTTAAGGACCATAATCTTTATATTTATTGGATGACTATGTAGTTGTATGGGATCTTAGCAAATTTTAGACAGGCTTCATGCCGAAGCCCTATGAATGTTTATAATACGCTTAAAGCTACCCAAAGCACTTTTTGTAAGTCAACATTCTATCCACTAGTCTAAAACAATATATAATGACCATTTGATAAAATCTTTATCCCACCAACATTGTGGCCGTAGTCTAGTAGAGAACCCGCCGTTTAACCTTTAGCTCAGACATCTCAAACATAAGGAAATATGAAAACATAATTCAGCAATTTTCTGGTAAATAAAATTGCATTGAAAAGTTCATCAAAAATCTGTCGTATGGAGTCGAATTTAAATTGTAGCTTCTGCTACTTTAGAATAAAATTAACACACATAACATGTGTGTGATGTAAGAAGCTAGGTAGTAATCTTGAGTAAAGGATTTTAATAAATAATTAAATAAGTGAGGAACTTCAATCTCTAAAGGCTTAAGATACAAACCATATTTTAAAGACGTTTGTCTATTATGAATCCCATATTCTTAATACCATACTTTTAAACAATCTTCGTTATTTTTTATGATTATGTTACATCAACTGGATTTGCCATTAAAAAATGGATGTACACTTACATGTTCTAGTCATATGCTGTTGAAAATTGGCTTAAACAAGGTAACCATAAGAGAACGCTTTAATTGGCGAATTAAATGTTGCATAAACAAACTAAAACAGCTGCTGTTTGTTTTAATTACAATTTGCGTATTATGCTTGAAAATTCGGGCGGTAAAAACTAACTTCATTTCAAATCAATTTACATCGATTTATTGTTATCGATGCTATCAATGAGTTTTTGTCTGTAAACATATCACTTAATCCCATTTTTACAAATTACGGATAATATTCCTGTGAAAATAATAAAACGTAGTTGCATTAGACTTCAGCGAATGCATGTTCTTAATAGAAAATTGGAAATAAAATTCGCTTTGCATATACAATGTTAACCAATTAGACATTCATTAAATTGTTAGATTTTATGCAGTTTTTACTGCGTCATCTATTTCATTGACGAAGGTAGTGAAAGAAGATTTCTAGGATTTCATTAAAGTGTTTATCATTTGTTTTACAAATTTATACATGCACTGTAACACTGTGCAACATTGTTTTCTTTTAAGAAAAAAAAAAAATATTTTATTGTAGCGTATCATATAAGCTGGCTTAATCTGACTTTTTTTTTAAAAAATTAAATCATTTTGTTTGTGTTCACATATATGCGATATACATACATATAAGCATATGCGTGTATGTATATATTCCCCACTTTTTTTTTTGTCAATTTAACTTGTCATAAACATTTTATTTTATTGCGTTAAATTGTCTCTGAAAAAAAATTAATAAAAATTCCCCCGTCTGTTGTTCTTTGTTTTCTTTTGTTTTTTTCATCTTTTTCTTTTTGTTGTTTTTTTTTGTCGTTATTATGTCCTACTGTTTTTATATTAATTCCACTTGTAGCATTCGCCTTTTAATAATCTCAATAACAGCATCATTTTTGCTTCAGCATTTTCATTTTTTTTTTCTTTTCTTCTCTTCTTTCTACTCGCAGTGATTGTGTTTTCCATGCCATGGCGACAATGAAATACTTTGTTGGCATACTCAAGTAGCAAAGTTTTTTATTAAGAAATATAAAATGGAGATCTGCTTGATACTTGAATGTGTGTGCTGGTGTTTAAATATTTAATTTTTCTTTCTAGTCAATGAACCTAAAATAACAAATGGTTTTTTATGCTTTATTAAGCTCAGAAAAATGTTTAAACAGATTAAATATTAAAATATTATTGGAAGTAAATAAAAAAAAAATATCTCCGGGTACTGATATTGAATTTCGAAACACAATTTTTTTTCTCCATGTACGTTTTAAAATGAACATAAAAGCGAAAGTTTGTTTCTTAAGTCTATTGTTCAGTTATCTAGAAATATAAATTAAATAATTGCAACAATTTTAATTTTATGGAGTTATTCCTTAAGGATTATGCGAGGTCTCTTCCAAGAATAAGGTTAATTTAAACGAGTTACGTAGATTTCATTTTTAATAATTGTTTTGATTATTTTTTTATGTAGATAAACTCGTCTCGAACGTATGTCCATAGTTTTAGCAACATAGCACGTTTAGTTTATTTGTGAGAGACATAAATAGAGCAAGAGTTTTGCTTATTTGGCACTAGGAAGAGGATCAAAGCAGTAGCTTCAAATTTTGTGTAAAAAATGGAACTAAATGGTCAACAATTCCTGAGCGATACTCATCAGACGTTTTCTTTGTGGTCAAACTCTCCGAAATTTTTAAAGTGACTTCGCTGCTACAAACTTTACTGCCACAGTTTCGGAATAATTGCTTGTAAACATTATTTTGACTCAGGTTACTCTCACCATATGCCATTTGCTCTTCGATTTTCTTATTCTGCAAATAAGCTCAGTATAGGAAATATTCGGTTAGGAGTTAATAGATTCCTCATCAATTCAGTTCTCCCTAGAAACTGCATTTTTTCATATTAAACTGAGTTTCCGTACATTTTCAAAGTAATTCGTCTGCTCCCTACTTTAGAGAACTCAGGCCGAATTGCTGCTAAGCAATTTTTCTAATTTTCTAATTCTCAGACATCTGTAAGCTCTTTCATATGGAAAGTACAAGAAGGTTATGTATGCTGTAGTCGCTGTTGTCTAGTAGGTAGTAGCAGTATGTTGGCTTATTAGACATGAGGCTGCAATTCAAACCCGAGAACAGACAACACGAACAAAACGGAGTATGAATAATATTTCCCGCCACTTAAGTGATGTGAGAAGCTAGGACGTAATCATGACTGAAGTTTTGTAATGATCAATTATGTATGTACGTATGACTGCTATAAAGTTGGCAGATTTAAAGAAACCATCAATCCTCTCACCGGATATCATGTTGTATCTGAGAGAACTTCAGTATCAAAATCATAAAATATACTGCCCTATCCAACTTGCGGATGGTTAGGTCTGCAACCACTAGAGATGGAATAAAATACTTAAAAACTCCGCTATGGGTACTGAGAGATTTCCTCTAGAAGCTCAGTGCTAACAAATTAGGTTCCAGTAAAACAAAGTTTTGCGATTTATTAGATCTGTAGTAACCAGAGATGGTGCCAGATACTTTAATAGATCTATGGCTACGATAAGCTTTCCTACAGAATCCCAATGCAAATACGTCTCTCGCGCTTTGAAACGAAAACGATAAAATGTGGCGAACAAAAAGGAGTAACTGCAAAATGACGTTGAGATCTTTATTAAAAATTCTTTAGACAACTGCAAGCCCATGCAAGTATTCTTTACAGATAAGTCATGGTAAGGCTGTTACTAAGAGCCACCTTTATTAGGCACAACAAAGATAAGAATTATCAGAACCACCATTGTTTATTGGCACTGTTCTGTGTGCAATGTTTTATGCTTCAACAAACGATACTTATTTAATCTCATATTCGATTATCTTACTAGGGTAAGAAGAACATCTAGAATGACATTATAATTGCTGAAACGAGGAAAATTATTTATATTAACGTACAATACAAAGACTTTCATTCTTTAGAATTTTCACCTCTTTTTTTCGTGGAAATTTTAAATAAATATTCAAATACAAAACCTTTTCACTCTAATGCCAAGCCAATAAGCTTTCACGTACTTAGAAAACTACTGCTGATGTTAGTTCTTCGTACTGCAACTTGTATAAAGTGAACTAAAAAAGTTTCTGTCTTAAGTCTTTTGATATTTACCCTTACAGACTGCTTTGTGCTTGCGATATTGACTTTTAAACAAGCAAAAAAATAATTAAAGAAAACGTTTTATAAAAAAAAAAATATGGTGTTACAATTATTTTCTGTTTTAATTTGTTTACGAAGGAAATTATTATTTTTTCTTTTCTTTGAAAATGTCCCTCTTGAAATTAAAATGAAAAAAAAAATAATAATTTCTGAACAAATAAAATAAAATAAAAAATCGTACAAATTTATAAAAAAAGAAAACCGGTATGTGACAAAGCCTACGGAAAAAAAGGCAACCACTGTGCAGCAAGCAACACACTCAGACGATGAACATTATATAATAATTTTCTAAATTTATATGACAACTTACATGCATTAAGATACACACTTACTTAATCTTATTGTTTTTGGCCTTAAATTTAACGCCATTAACAACACAATACCCAATGAAATGTAGCCTTTAGTTTTCTGTTTTTTTTTTTATTTTCTTGTTGTGTTTTTTTTCATTTTTTTGGTTTTAAAATTAAAATGGAGTGGTATTGAGTTGAAAAACCATTAACATTTTTTTTTATACGCCAAAGCGAAAGAAAGAATTTATTGTGATGTCTTGTATTTTCTTCCTTCAAGTATCAATTTAATTAAAAACGTGATTTAAATCTTAAAAACCTTATAAAGGTTTTTGATTACTTTTCGTTTAGAAAGTTTACATTACAATAATTCATTTTATTTCCTTTTTGTCCCGTTCCCATCATTCAACAGCAACAGCAACATAACCAAAAATCTTAAGGCCAACACAACTGTGTTTTTCTTTCTTTTTTTTGTGGCAATAGTTCTGCTAAGATTTTAATAATAAGTTACATTCTTACAGCCAGTTTTTTTACCGGCGCATTACAGTAAATGTAATGTTATAGATTTCAAAGTAATTGCTTAAATTTCACGCTTTTTATGTGCTGGTCAAAACAATAAAACAAAAAAAAAAAAAAAAAAAATACTCAAAAAACGGTCAATGCTCAAGCCTCTATGACTGCCAGAAGAAAATTAAAAAAAAAATATTTTTTTTATTACTTTAAAAGCTGTGATTTTTATTTTATTTAGAACACGATTAAATCAAATTATTTTTCTCTTAAAAAAAAATAAAAATAAACCACTAAAGTCAAAGTAACAACAACAAAAAAAACTATATGACAGACCTCAGCAGCCACAAAAAAAAAAGAGAAAAAATATCTAAAATTTAAACACACAACCAACCACCCACAAAACACGACATTAAATGCCCTAAAACCTAAAAACAAAAGGAATAAATTGCTTTAAGAGTGTTCATAAAAATTGAATATTTCTCTTCCATACTGCCTTGAGACAATTACAACAAATACAAAAAACACAATAAAAACAAGCAAAATATCTTAAGGATTTTTAATTGATTTTACATTTTAGATATAAAAATACTTTAAACAGTTGTTATTGCCATCCATTGCAGTATTTTCATGCAACAAAGTTGCCAGCAGCGTTCCAAGCCAGCCTCAGTTGTCTCATATTTGTAGAAACAAATATTTTATAATTACTTTACACGAGTTTTGTTTTGTTTCTGTATGCCATACAAAATATTTACATTGTTTCACGTATAAACATGCTTATATTTCAACAGAAAATATGTATGTATGTATGTATGTAGACATAATGATAATTATAAATAAAATATGACAATAACATACAACATGCCTAAGAGATATGCATGTTCATTTAATGCAATTATCTACCAAAATTCTGGGGATATTGCACAGAAATAAAAAGCAAAACCTTGTTAAGAGCAAAGTAGATTGTAATGGTAATGAAATATTAATTTAATTTCATGGCAAACTATAAGAGAAAATAGAACTGAAAAGTGAGAAGGTTCCAAGCATTTTACTTCAGCTTTGATAATACAATGTTTGCGGTAATACTAAGTTTCTAGCATCACACTATGAATTGTCGACCAAAATCATTGTCTTGTTAATCATGCACATTAGGCACAACATCTGGAAAATTTTAGCACTGTTACTGTCACGTTTAACACACTTGATGATAATTTCATCATTTCATATGACATAACAGAAGCGTAAAGTTTTCATGGTGCAACTGAGTTTTATTAGACGGAAGCATACGCAAGTGATAAATTGATTAGATAATGTGCTTAGTATACCATAATGTTTTCAGTGAGCTTTACTTTCAGATTCTTTGCCTAGTAGAATACTTTAAAACATTGATTTTAAAATGATAATACAAATTGAAATGTTATTTCACTCAAATACGTCAATACTGATCTCCTTTGTAAAATCGTTTGATAACCGACCATAGTTTTTGGCCCCGTTTTGATAACCAGACATAGTTTTTGGTTAATTAAAATGTAAACACCAACAGAAGCAATAAGATCTGAAGAGTAACAATTGAAAAGTTAGGAAAGTTAAAGCCAGAGAGAAAGATAATTGTAAAGAAAACAACTGAATCATATCACCTCTTTCTCAGTTAATAATCCTCACATCTTGCCTTGGCCATTAAAAAACTTCTATCCAGGTCAGCTGAGTAATTCATGCTAGGGCTGAGGATCTACAACCACTTGAAATCAATAAGAAGATCTAAAATTTATTAAGAATCAAAACAATAATCTATTTTTCCAACAATCCTATGATATATCCATACATACATACACTCCTGCCATATATGCAAGTAATAAAAACGAAAGACTTAAGACACAAACCTTTTACTTTGCAACACTTAAAGAAACGCTTTTATTGTAACGTTGGTTTCTTTTTTTCTGCGTTTTCTTATTTCATTTCCTTTTTTTCATTTATTTATCATTCTACTCAGTCTATGTCATTCTTAGAAAAATGCAAGATGGCGTTGGCTATTACGTTAGTTTGTTGTTTTTTTTTTATTGTTTTTTATTACATGCGCATGACGACGACAGTGAAGATGAAAACGACAGCAATAATATAACGACAACAACAGCAACAACAACAACAGCAGCAGCAGCAACCATAATAATAACATAAAGAACACCACTAATACTGTCGAAGCGGTAAACATCTTCATTTTTCAAAAAAACTTAAAAAACAAAAAAAAAAAATAAAAAAAATATTGTAGAAAGAAAGAGTGTGTTGTTGGGTGTGTGTGTGTGTGTATGTTTCTTAGCCATTCACACCTGAAAAGCAACCAAAAAGAAGATGAAAAAAAAGAATCAGAAGAGTAAATATGAAAGCAGTTCACAAGCAAGAGGCAGTGAGGCAAATAAAATCGTATGAAAAAAAACAAAAAAAAAAAAAAAAAATATAAAAATCATAAGTAAACTATTCAAAAAATCAACTAACCAAGCAAAATCCCATTTACCAAAAGGCGCAAAGAGAAGAAGACATAGTTGGAAAACATAGACAACATTATGCGAAACGTACACTACGAAAGAGAACTTCAGAAAAAAGAAGACACAGTAGATTTCATGTCAATTAGGATAACAAATGATGTCAGCTTTGGAATGTTACAGCTTCATTACAGTTCACACATTCTAGGCATTCTTTGTTCAACATCCCTTCAATTGTATTTGGTGCAGGAGAAGATCGTCTGGTCCATATTTTGGTGGATTGATATGTTCGGAAATCAAGACAGCAGATTTAGTATAAGCAAGTCGCCATAGTCTAATAGGTAGTATGTTGGTTATTAGAGATGAGGCAATGGATCAAAGCCCAGGGAACACATCTGCAACAAAACGAAGTAAACAAAATTTCGGTGACTTCCTCTACGCAGAATTCTGGCAAAAGCTCTAAGCGCTAAAAAAAATTGCCATGAAAAGTTTCTCAAAAAATCTGTAAGTAGGAATCGGCTTTAAACTGTAGGTCCCTTCACTCATGTATAAAAATAAAACTCACAATATAAGTGGTGCGAGAAGCTAGGTCGTAATACTGACCGAAGGATTGTAATGACAAATTATATTTGTATGTATGAAGATCTTCTGCTTCGTTTTAAGCAACTTATTGTGGGTTGCAATGTTCTACATCCATAAAGTTTGTTCACTTAGCCGTTGAGTTACTTGATTTCAAATTCTTCTTCGTACTGGGCATGTTAAAACAGGTATAAATAAGGTATGGCACCATTGCAGCAACTTTTCTATTTGACTTCACTGCTACATACTTGTGAGGCTATTTAAAGCACAGTCAGTTAACAAATACTACTCCTAAGTACTTCAAAGTAACGTTGTTCATATTTTTGTAACTTCAGTCCCACTGTATATATGTTTGTATGTTTAACAAACTTAAACAAAAATAAATAGAGTTTGTCCAGAGTTTTGAGTTGATGACTCTCAACTTTTGTTTTGAAAAGAGACTGCAGTCTTAGTTCAACAACAATAACAACAACAACAACATCAATATAAAATTTACGAAAAATAAAAACAAACTTTACTTGACTGTCTCAAGAAGATACCTAAGTTTGTCGTTTTCTTCACTTTTTCTCTTTTTCTACTACTCCCCTTTTACTTTTGTGTACTTTTGTGTCCTTCGCTCTCTATTTCGAAACTCATTCTTTCTCTTCAAATGCTGGCAGGCAACGGCAGAGCTCTAAACAAGTGTTATATGTTTTCTTTAACTTTGGCACTTTTATGCTGATGCCAAGTAATTTTTTTTCTCCATTTTGCCTTTTTTGTTTTTGTTGTTTTTAGAGAACAACAACAGCAAAAACAAGAACAACAAAAAAATTAAATAAAAACATTCATAAGAGAGACATGAACAACAAACGACAACAGTTCCAGCTACAATAAAATTACTCAAGTAAAAATTAAATAAAAAACAACAACAACAACAATCAAAGCAATAATAAATACAAAGAAGATGCCAACGAAATAAAAGTGGAAATATTGTACAACAACTATGAAATGCAAACATGGCGTACTACACTCTCTCTCCCTCGTATATGAATCCTGTTACAGGCAAAAGCACATTTTTTTATATTGCTTGCTTATATATATGTTTACACATCTATATGTCTCCATATGTATATAAATATACAAGCGTATGTGAGTGTCTTTATATCTGTAGTGTTGGAATGGTTTCAAGTGTCGTGTGTCCTTGAAACAAATTGTTGTCGTCATAATTTTTCATATACAAATACACACGTAGAAGAGGGCTTGTAGTTATGGTAGAATGTCTGTGCGTTCGTGTGTATTTTGTCATTAAACTAAAGCACTAAGAAGTAACGCAAAAGACACAAAACACTTGAAGATCTAAAGAAATTCATTTACACTGTGTCGCGAAATAAGATTATTAGGTTGAAATTCGTTTTTATTGTATGAAAATCATATGAAATGTTCTCGAACATCTTTAAGGCGAGCGAAATTTTGGAAGTGGGGAGTCTCACAGTGATCAGTCGGCCTGTCTTAATTGATCATTATAATCCTTTAGTCAGGATTACATTCTAGTTTCTCACACGATTTATAATACGTGTAGGAGTTTTATCCCTGACTCCGAATAACAGATTTTTAGAACCTATTTCATGGCAATTTTTTTTTTACTTTCACAGCTTTTGAGAGAAGCCTGTTGAAAGAAAAAAATATTTTTTCCATATTTTGTCTGAGTCAGGCGTTGAACTACTGACTCTCGTCTATTAAGTGAAGACAGTTTCTACTAGATTACGGTGACTTCCTCTATGTCAGTTAACTATTGCATATATAATGCCGTGAAATCACTTCATTCAAGAGTCGAATGGTTCTGCATTTCAGATGATTCTTGGAAGTGATGCTTTTGCCTGTGTTAAAATAATTTCTTTGTTCTAAGATCACAAAGGAATATCTTTTAACTTCTTCTTTGCTATTAAACTATATCAACCATAAAGGTTCACAATCAAGGTTCACCAGCTATAACTTCATTTACAATTTCTTAATTACCCATTAAAAGTAAGCAACTTCTGGATGCGGAAACACTTGGTACATTATGCCCTAGGTTTTCTTCTCTAATTGCCCATTAGCTGTACCTTTCTTTTTCATTTGGATGATGATTGTAACATACATTCCTTGTATTTACTGCTCTTCTTGAAATGTCTTGTCAAATATACGATATATATCGAGGAAAGCATATATTGTCACAAAGGAATCATTACCACTACACAACGGTGGCTGTTGCACATGCAATGCTTAGAGTGGAGTGCCATCCGTTATAGTATTCCACATATTTTTATGGCTACTCACAGCATTACAAGCTTATTCATCGTGAACTATGTAAGACTATCTGGCCTTCTTTCTTTTACTTTATACCATAATGTCCAGAGTACCAGAGTTTTCAACTCCTATTTAATATTTTGTCCGACACATATTCATATAAGCTGTGACTCATAGGGAACTATACGAGTATATGGCCTAATCCCATGCTGCCTGCTACTACAGTAGAGATGTATTGGATTTTTCAATAATTCTGTGATAGGCTTCAGTGTTTTGTAAAAAATTCATTATGAAATGCTCACTGTTTACTGCAGTTTATAGGCGAAAGCATTATTAGATGCTATATGTTTAGAATAATGAAAATCGCAGCTTTACAGTTAATAGAGCAAGTTAAACATGTGATGATTACATACATACATACATAATTGTTTATTGTAATTGTTTTGCAGTCAGGATTACAACAAAGCTTGTGACACCACTTATGTTATGTGTTTTAACTTTAAATATGAGTGACGAGACCTACAGTTTAAAGTTGATTTCGAACGATAGATTTTTGAGAAACTTTTCATGGCAATTTTGTTTACCCTCAGAGTTCTTACCAGAAATCTGCTAAGAGGAAGCCGCCGAAGAAATATTTTCTTAATTTCGTTTTGAAGTCTGACCTGGTGTTTGCACCGCGGCCTTGTGTCTAATAAGGCAAGACACTAGCTATTGGACTATGAAGACTTACCGAGCGAAATACTAAAAAACGTAAATCCAAAAATTGGTAGCCGAAAATGGACTACCACGGTGTGTACATTGGCAATATTTAGATGAAATAGTTTTTAGAAATTAAATGGAAGACATAGGTTTACACACCCAAATAAATATTTCATTTACTCTTGCAAATGGTAGTTTTCTAAAACAAAAATATTAAAAAATTTCGAAATGATCTTAAACATGATTTCAAATATAACATTTGAAAGCAGTGAATAGCAGTTACAAATTGTTTAAAAAGTAATCCTCTAATCTTATAGAACAGAACAGGAAAATTTAAATGAAAAGGCCAGCATATGATTTATCTCCTTGCTTTTTTTTGGAAGTTAGTATTTTATACGCTTATTATCTGTAAAAAAGAAAATATAGTGGGAAATATATTTCGATTGCGGTACTATTTTAGAACACTGTTACAAAGAATAAACCTTCATTTCATATCCTTCAAAATTTTCTCATGCATACTTAACATTAACATACATATGTATGTACCATAGGTATGCACATAAATCATTAGCATTTGACGACTTGAAATGAAACACCGAAAAAATTTGAAATTACCACCTTTCAAATCTTATTATCAAAACTCAACAAAAAAAAAAAAAAAAAAGAAAATGATTTTCTTGAAAATTTATGCCAGTTTTTTTTCTTTTTTTGCCAGCTTGAAAGGAAAAATAACTTTTCTTTTGGGCGAAGACGTAGTTCTATAACTCCTATGGTACTTATGCCTTATGCCTCTAGAAAATCAACTGACTGACCATGTATAATAAAGTATTTTTAACATTCTTTTTTTTTTCTTTTCCTTTTTTATTTCTGCTTTAGTTTTATTTTCCTTTTTTTAAGTTTTCTTTCTATTGTTTTTTTTTTCTTGTTAAGAAAAAAAAGAAAAAAAGGGAAAAAGAAAGAATATATCGTACGTAGCATGATTTATTTACTAAAGACAAACAAGAAATTAATTCTTATTCATGGTATAGCCTGTTGCATAATGCCTGACATTGCTACCAATAATAATAACAATAATATAGTTAATGCTGATGATCATCATCATGATGATGTTGTTATGGCTGTTCGGCTATGGCCATTGCAATGGAATGGCCAGTTTGCCAGTTGAAGGTGGTAGCCAGGTTATAAGTAACCTGTAACTTAGAGCAGCCATAAACATGCATGCGTGCTCATAAGATTATTTTCGCCTTTAAAACTCGTATAGAACTTAAATGTTTTTTTGTTTTTTTTTTTTGCGTTTCAAGGTTTCTTTTCTTTTTAATGTGTTTCGCTATTTCCGTGGACGTTTGTTTCATTATAAGCGTCAAAAATGTTAAGGTAATCATTTGTAATTTTCTAACATTCCCCCCGTGTATACTATTCAAGCCGTAACGAAATAAAACGGCAGAAACATTAAGAAAAAAGTCACAACATTGCTAAAATAGTGCGTGTTTGTTGTAAAAAGCTGCAATAACAACAACTACAACAACTACAAAATAGTCACTTTTAAAGCCAGATTCTGTGAAAACCAGACTTTGACTGCAAATGACACTTTAGCGGTAGGATACGGTCTTTGAGAAAATTAAGTAAAGTAGCTGATAAGAATGTTATCCCGCTTTTAACTGCAGTTTGAATTTTTCATATCTTAGTAGAGATATTTTTTGTACCGCAATATTATGGTATACAGGGTGAGGGCAATAAGTTTCTGTGCTATTTATTGAATTTAATTTATTCAATATGAACTCAAAAGCAATAAATTGCTAGATGAGTTAGCCATTCTGTGGCATGAGAATGGGTAGAGAAAGATAAGCAATAGCTCTTTTCTCAATCTTGTTGGAATTTATACAAATTAAACTTTTATCATGTAATTATAGTGGGAAACGTTTGGAGCCTTGCATCAGACTAAGCTGGAAAAGCTTAAAGATATTGTGACATCAAGGGATATTCCTATAAAAATCATTTCAAATCCAAAATGTAGGTTCTGTAATGAGAAAAACAAATCTCTAGGACTCAGGCTTGGGATGTATGCGACGGAAAAATTCTCCCAACCACTTTTTGAGTACAAACACACTTCTGATATGTTTGAAAATGTCATGGTTAAATTCGATTAAATAAACACAATTTCTGCAAGCAACATCATCTTCTTGCTTTCAGCCTAACACTACAATCAACAGATGGAAGAAAAAATATTAAGATTTTCAATCAACACTCAACAGATGGAAGAAAAAATATTAAAGTTTTCAATTCACACTCTACTAGTGAAATAGTTCAAGGCTATATCCGAAAGTTTTTAGAATCAGAAGTTCTTGTATGCTTAGAAAAAGCCTGTTGTCGTCCTTTGATTTCAATACGATATTGGTAGTTAGAATTGAATGCTTTAAGATCTGGTATACAGTCTTTGCGATCGTCCTGGTTAAGATTCAAGAACACTTCAAAGTGTAATAACAAGCATTTTATTTAGAGCGCAGAGAATATATTTCCACTATGGCTAGGCAGATTTCTGTTCATTGTGATCACAATATTGATTGGCCTCAATTGGCACAATTATTTCGATAGAAAAAAGGATACCATTTAACGTGGATTACATGCATAATACATCACATTATTGGTCATTACAACACTTCAGTCAGGATTACGATCTAGCTTTTCACACCACTTAAGTTGTGTTTGTTAATTTCATACATGAGTGGCGGGATCTACAGTTTAAATTCGACTCCGAATGACAGATTTTTGAGAAACTTTTCATGGCAATTTTAATTACTCACAGGGTTTTTGACAAAAATCTGCTGAGAGGCAAACACCCTACCTACTAGACTACGGTGTAAATTACTCCTGACCATTATTTAATAAAAAAAACTTCAAATTCTACATGTAACTACGCTGTATCGCTACAAAGTGATATCCTGGTATGAAATTCATGCGGTCCGTATAGCTCTACGAGTATTACGTAAGACGCTAGTGTTAATTGCTATCAAGAAATGTTTGAAAGCTTAAACCACAGTATGCTAAGACCACAGTAGTATTGAAAGCATTTAAAAGCAAAGTATATAATGATGGTAGATATAAAATGCCGTTTTTTAAATAAAATTAGTTTTTTTTCAAGGAAAAAGAAAAAGTTTTCTCATAATATTAACAAATATTTCCCAACTTATACTACCTAGAAGAGAGAAAATTAAATTCCTTGTTGTATATATGTACCTTGCACTTGCTGAAATTCCATTCCAAATGTCTAGTACCAATAGCCATCTAGGACGTTATAAGATCTTAAAGGGATTATCAGTTGTTGACTTTGCAAGTTTCGTAGGTTTTCATTATTCAATGTTTTAACACATACTGCAGCTTCATTTATCTCGCCCTGCGACATACAGTATTACTGAAACAGCTCCTTTTCTTGCTGGATTTCTTCCTCTGTTAAAATTTTTAATGTTTTTCTCTTTTTTAATTTTTTTTTTGTTTTTGAAAAATTACTTTAAATAATGTATGTTTGGCCATATGATTTTGCCATACATTAGTTAGCCAATGTGTGTTGTAAGTTGGCTTTTTTTTCAGTTAATTTTTCACTTTTTCCACCATCGTCTTTAAATACGTGAAAAAAAACCAACTTTTTTTAAAAACATTTTTTTTCCATTTTGCATATATGCATGCATATGTATGTACGTATGTAAATATTTATAAGCATATACTTACTTATATGAGCATGCTACTTAAAATGCATTATTTGCTTAAGTTTTTCATTTTTTATGTTTTTCCAGCTACTTTTTTCGTTTTTCTTTTTTTGTTTTTGGTTATAGAGTTGGGAATATTTTTTTTAGATTCCCTAGAGAAGGTGGAGCTGTTACGTTATGGAAAAGATTATGGCAGGGTAAACAAAAACTCATGGTTATGTATTTCATCTGTCAAAATGTCAGTTTTGAAAAATTATATTTTATAAAATAATTTGTTAAAAGAAAGAAAATAAAACAAAAACAAAAACAAAAAAAAAAAAAAACGTTCACATAGTTTTTTACTTCTAATGACTGTGGAAAATAAAAATTATGGCAATGATTATAGAAAGGAGTTTTCAACAATTATTGAAAGTTAAGGAAGATGATAATAAATAAAGTGTAATCAGGTTATGAATAATAATTGAAAATAAGGGGAAGGGATGAACTTTATTAATGGAAGGGAAATTTATGTGAAGTGTTCAGTTTCTATTTCTTTTACTAACGTTTTGCAAACAAATTAACAGAATGTGAGTGAATATATTGGAAGAATACGCCATTAAAAGCATGTCCATTGGTAATCATATTCAGTCAGGATTATAACAGCTATTTCAGCATTATTGTTCTGTGTGTTAATTTTATCCAAACGTCGCGAAAGCCTACGTGTTCCAAGTCAATACGAACGACAGCTTTTTTTGAGAAACTTTTTATGGTAATTTTATTTACTCTCAGAAGTTCTTGCAGAAATCTGCTGAGATAAAGTTGCTGAAGAAATATTTTTTCTGAGTTTTTCCTGAGGTTTGAACCGAGGCTCATGTGTAATAAATCAACACAATACATAATAGACTACAGCGACTTCCTAGAACTATTTTATTAACTTTCCAAATAATTGGGAACAGCAAATGACCAGAATGGATCTTCTTTTAAAGAAGTATGTAATACTCTAGCTATATCCATTCACGTTCGTTACTATGTCTCTTAAAATCGTACTTACAAATGACTGTCTAGAGAAAAGATAAGGTAGAAACAGACAACAAAAATTCGATTCGAATTCTCCTCTTGAATCTTGTAGTGCACTTCATCCTCATTATCCTAACCACTGCCTCTAAAGCACAAGTATTCACTATCATGAGCAACGGACCTGTACTACAACAATATACGCTAATGTCGGTAATTGTGCAACTCCATTACAGCTAGTTTAAGATCTGTTTTGTCTACGTTAAAAATTATTCCATAGGTGTGGTCATCATAGTGCTTACTCTACTTACTTTACTTACACACAGGATGACACTTAAAGTCTTCTGCTCATGTATGGGCATGTCTGTACTTTCTTGAAACACGCTCTAATAGAGCTTATCAAGTCAATTGACTTCACAGTAATGTTCCCAAGCAATTTATCATTTCAATGTAATATTGGTCAGCGAGAATTCCTAAGCTATTTGCTTGAATGTTGCTTGTCGTCGATACGTATACCTTGTGTTTAGTACCACCTTTTATTGATGATTTATACAATGTACCAAGCTTGGTAATGCCATTTACCACTTTAAAGTCAGCAGGTTTGTGTCTATTATCACAGAATTTGAGAAATCTTATGTTAGATGACAGGTTGAGTTTCACAGGTGATATATTATTACTGATCGTAGCTTTATCGGATTTATGTTTGGCAACAGTTTATTTGCTTTCCAAGAGGAAAATATAATTTCACACAACCTGCTTGTTATATACACATACTTGGGGATCAACGGCTCGGTGTAACATACAGATCGACGATATGAGACTCCCTTTAAGTTTTCTAAATCGTGTTCATAAAATAATTTGTATTTGCCAATACAGTTCAATAACATTTTCTAAGTCTTGTAATTTATTTTAAATTCTTTTAAAACTTTTTTAAATTTTTTTTTTTAATAAACCCCAGAGTACTTGTGTTTTTAGAACGAAAGACTTAAGAAACAAACTTGTTTTGTTTTTACTTCGAAATGAAACAATCATTCGCATTAATTGTAATTGTTGTTTATGTTGTTGTTGTACTTAGGTTTTTGTATTTTTTTTTTCATTTTTTTTGTTTGTTGTTGTTTACATCGAACAAAATTGCTGTCACACACACATATGTTTTACGACATGTTAACAAATTCATGTTTAAATCAAATATTTTGACATAAACTGCTATCAAGATCTTATCATTAGTAACGATATTTATGTTTTTTTCTGCATTTTATTTTTTTTTTTTGTGTGTGTTTTGTATGTTTTGCAATCGTTAAAATTAATTTAAAGATTATAAAGATTTAAAAGCAAGTTTTTTCAACTGACTGTGTTAAGTGTTGGAAAGTGTGCTGTAATGGAAAAGGCCAATAAATTTACAAATTTATTGTCTCCCAAAAAGAAGTAAGGCGATTATAAATCATTTAATTAGTTAATAATAACACATTGGTTGGTGGATTTATATTATGTTTGCAAAAAGATTTTTTTAATTAACAAAAATGAGTATTTGAAAGGAAAATTTTTTTTATTTAAAATTTAAAATCGATTTTAATGTTTATATTAAATTTATTTAATTTAATGTTTATATTAAATTTATGAATTTTCTGTACAATTGTTTTCTAAAGTTTATGTAAAAAAATATTGTTTTATCATAGTTATTTAAATAAAAATTCAATTATAAATTGTTTGAAATTGTTTTTCACATTTTACTTGAAGAAAAATAAAGAAAAACTACCATCACCAACATGAGATAAAAAGGCATTAAATGCAAAAAAAAATAGAAAAAAAAACTTAAACTTTTGCTTTCAATATACAACCATAAATAGTTTATCACAACAAAAATATCTACGTATACTTGCCACCAGCCAACAAACCAGCCAGACATTGAATCATATTGTATACAAAAAAAAAAGAGATACGTAAAGACTGACAACAATAGTAGTCATGTAAACCTCCACTATTAAATTATAAATAAAGCATGTTAAACACCAACAACTTTCTAAAGATTATTTTTATTTATAAATAAATGTGTTTTATTGTATAAAACTTTTCTATTTTTATACAACCTATAAAGCAGCAATATAATATACAAAAAAAAAAAAAAAAAAAAAAAAAAAAAAAAAAAAGGCCAAGGAAAACAATCAAATAGTTTAAGATAAAAAAAAAACAAGACTAACATGGCCATTTAAAACAGTTTTTATTGCCACGTAAATAATATATGTTGAGATCGTTATTGCCTTTGTAAGAGAAAAGCTACTGTTTATGAAAAGACACTGTGGGAGCTTTAAAAAAAAAGAAACAAGAAAAAATAGGAGAAATTGTTTATCATAGAAAAATTAAATTGAAAATTTGTTAAATTAAAAAAAAAATACTAAATTTAGGTGGTGGTTTCTTTTACTACTTAAAACATTTAATGCGATTAAGATTAGTTAATAAGCCATTAGTGGCTATTTGATTATTAAACAGTGATTTTAATTAATTTTTTCTTTTCATTTATGTTTTCATTTTGATTGACCATAAAGTTAAAATGAACACACAAGGTGCATAAAAACAATTTAAAGAAAAAGTATGATAAGATATATATTGTCTTGACTCTGTTTTGTTTTAATAAAGCGAATGCTACTAAGCCCAATGCAAGTGTTTAAAGAACAAGGCTATGGATTATCACCCTTGCTTTTCAATTTTGAGCATTAACAGCACTATACTTCAAATGCAAGGCGCATAACCTGACGTTTAAATTGCAGTTCTGAAGATCCATAGTATGCGTGTGATATATGTCCGCTGTGGCATAAATTCAAAACCCATTAACAGAAGGCAGACAAGCCTATGGCCAACCGCAAACAGTGTGGAAATTCCGACACATTTTGCAACGCACTAAACCGACTTATTATCAACGACAGTATGCATCATGTATAGATGCAAGTCGTGCTCGTTCTGAAGCTCAGGACACTTGGTCTAACCCCCGTACATGGGATCTTTCCACTCCTTTGCAAGTGACACAGGACTTCGCTTGTAAAAATCTGTAGGCCATAACATCTGCCTACTTCAGTACTTCAATGGTTTATTATGTTCCAATAGGAAATCTCTTTGTTTTCTGGTGAAATTCTAACAGCAGCGCTTATCTCCGTAGTACAAACTATACAGACAACTGTTAAAATTTAAATTCTATTCGCTAAAGTGGAGATGGATTGGGCATTTTTTATGCAGACCACAGTCAAATACAATTAGGACTGTAATTGACTAGGGTCACTAGAGTAGCAATCAAACCATATATATCACCTACAACTGAAAATATAGGTCATAAAGATAAATAAATCATAAAATGAAACCTCTTGCAAGGAAAAGAGAAAGAGAATTTACACTGTCGTGTAATAATAAAAACAAAAACAAAACTGTGCGTAGAATATTTATTGAGAAAATAAAGAAATGTCTTCCATTTGCTTTTTATACGAATCTTTCATTCAAATGTATCCCGATGCTAAGCACAAAGTTTTAGCATTTTCATAGTATTTCAATGTAATGTTGTTTTGAGGTTTTTTGAATAAGATGCGCTCCACGTAAACACAGAAAATAATTGTTAGGTAGAATTGCATGATTTGGTAACCAATGGTTTCGCCAAACTTGTCTCTCAATTTATTCATGAAGCTGTATGGCATGTGATTTCTAGGAATTATTCTTACACACGATAAACTCCACGTGACTACAGAAAATATTGTATTGCGGAAGTCCTCCAAAATATGCGATTAATTGTTTATCAAACTCACCTTTCTATAGATCCATGACTAGAGCACCGTATGGCATGTGGTACCGTACCGTTCCTTATCGCTGTTTTAGAGAAAAGGCCAGTAATCATTGCAACAATCTTGCGCTCATTGTCTGTAATGTTGCAATTTTTATCGAAAAAAGATTTTTATTGGAAGAGCTATGATATATGGATGGCGGACAAAAAACTGCGTCAAACGATGCTTTGTTCAGATTGCATGGGTAAATCTATGTACCTTTCACAGCAAAAATGGCAATTCTGTTCGCTAATGTACTCATTAAGCAAAAAGTGGATTTTATCTCTGAAAATAATTTTCCTTTGTGATGCATTTGTAAAACAAATAGATGTTTAATAATAAATTCAATCACTTAAATGGTTGTTTTTTTTAGTTCATTAACAAACATTATTTTGGCATTAAAAGAATATTTTTTATTAGCAAAAATAATAATATACTGAGGGCCGAAAGCCAAATATCAAGGGAAACTAAGGTACATGTCCATATACTTTCTGTCATTGTTTCGCTTTCTTAGCAGTCGTGCAGGATGTTAAAATACTTTTGAAAACTTCTAAATATGCAAGAAAATGTTTAGAGACGTGCATTCAGAATAGGTCCATAGTGGTCGCATTGTTCTTTAGTTACGGTTTTCGTCTTCCCCTTGTGTATGTATTTCCTTTTCAGTGGCTTTCTATCAGACAGGACATTTGTGTGTTAAAATAGGACCACTCTGCTTGTAGTGTAGGTCATAGCGGTTAGATCTGATATCAGTCCTTAAGGTTTTGCCCCACGTACCTGCATTAAGTTCTTTAAAATTATTTTAATTTTATAAATTTTAATGAACAAAAATTTTTTTGTTAATTTAAACGAATTAAGAAATTAATTCATAGGTGAAGCGAGTAAGATTATATTGCATCGCTCTGTTTAAAAAATTTCCTTTCCAAAATTCTTTCTATACAATAAACCTTTCGCAAAACTTTTAACTGAACCCCCTTATATGATTTAACTTTTTTTTAAAATATTTGATGAGTTTATTGTTCATCTTTTAAATAAAAAAGAAAAAAAAAAGAAAAATTATAAGAATATGGTTTATAGAAATATAAATTTACGCAAGGCATTCGTTCCCAAAGTACCTTAAGCCCAAAAGTCGGACCTCGCCTGGGAAACACATTTCGGCTGTGATGCATTGTCAAACACAACCATCATGATGTTTAATATCAACATCCAATCACCTTAAATCCGAGTGTTTGTATTTAGTTCATTACAAACATTATCTTTGGCATTAAAAGAAATTTTTATACAAAAATAAGAACCTAGGGCGAATTAGCAATATCAGGGAAAACAGGTATACTGTCACTATACTTCGCATTGTTCGTTCTAAGCGCGTGCAGATGTAAAACAAATACCTTTGAAACTCCCCTAAATAACAAGAACAGTTTTAAGACTGCAGCAATAGGTCATAGTGGCGCATTGTGTGTTAGTTTACCGTTCGTCTCCTGTGATTATTTCCTCAGTCGGCTTTCCTATCCCAGACAGGAAATGTTGTTAAATAGAGCACCGCTGTAGGTAAGGCAAGCGTGATCGATCAGTCCTTAGTCTCCTGCCCCGTAGCCTGCATTAAAGTTTTAAAACATTATCTTCCATTTTTATAAACTCTAATGAAAAAATTTTTTTGCCTTTAATTAGACCAGCAATTAGAACATTAATCATAGGCGGAACAGTAAGACTCACTATGATGCTCCTGCTTTAAAATTCCTTCCAACAATCCAGTTTCCTATAAAACCGCAAACTTTATGAACGGAACCCCCTTATATGATTGAACTTTTTTACAATATTTGATGAATTTATGTTCATTTATAAAAAAGAAAAAAAAAGAAAAAATTTATAAGAAAATGGTATAAAATAAACTTTACATTAAAATTCCCATGAATTTTAATGTTATTAACTTACAAAACCTTTAAGATTATATTTGCTGTTGTGTCTGTCTAATGGTTTATAAAAATTTCATAAATATCAACAACATCTTGACGATAATAAAGTTACGAAATTTTCATGGTTTTTTCTTCGTTTTTTTTTTCTTGGTTTTTTGTTTTGTTTTTTTGTTGCAATTTTTTTTTTCTCCTTTTTCTTCTACATTTTTACTTATTTTAACGACATTAATCTTGCTTATATTTCCGCCATGAAATTCAAACAACAACCGAAATATAATTTGCAACAACAACAATAACAAACTGCAGCAATATGAGACAAAAAGCTAACAGCAGCTACAGCATGCAAGCTACAGCAGCAGCAGCATCTTAAATATTAGCAAAACAATATCAAAAAAAGTTACAACAGCAGCCATAGTAACAATGAAAAACAAAAAAAAAAAAAAGTTTTTTTTTTTTTTATTAAAAAAAGTGAAAAAAAAAAATAAAAAAGAAAATCATAAAAGAATACAACAAGTACGAGTCCGGGTACTAAAGGAGCAAAAAGCCAACTTTATTGTCTTATAGAAAGAAAATAAAAAAAGCATTGAAACCTCCAAAAAAAAGATTATGAAATATCTTTTCAGAGCACTAAGCAAAGATTACAAAAGTATTTAAACGTTTGCTCCCCTATGTTTACTTGAAAACCCCCCAAAAAATACCAAAAAAAAAGCGAAAAAACGAAATAAATCTGTTGGTTTTTTTTTTTTTTTTTTTTTTTTTTTTTTTTTTTTTGCTTTCAACTCCTCTGGTAAAGCAAAACTATTTGTAGGAACCAAAGTGTAGGTTGCCTGGCTTTTAATTTTTTTTTCTTTTTTTTTTTTACTGAAAACAATAATATCGTTATTATATGGCAATACTTTACTTGCTGTTTTCAACTTAGACGCTTGACCCTTTAAGGGTTCAAAGTATTTGTATTATACTTTGCTTAGCTGGACCTTTTTCTTTATTTTTCCATACACACACACACAAAAACTAAATGATGAAAATTTCTTCTCCTACAGAGTTGTTCGTTCTTTTCCCAAAATGAAAATGAAAGAAAAAGAAAATCAATAAATATTCTATTACATGTTAGGCATATCGTTGTAAGAAAACTAATAAAAAAAATAAAAACTAAAAAATGTATTATGTTGCCTAATCTAAAGCAGACAGTGGTGCAAAACTTTATTTTTCTTTCTCAAGCATTTGTAATTCTGTTGAGCAATTCTCCATAGAGCCTCTTTAAATATGATAAGAATATCGGAAAGATTAACCAGAACTACGCTTAGATTGAGCAGCTTATGTGATAATCTTATGATGCTCCTCCTTATTGCACTGAACAAAAGGCCTAGTTTATGCCCTTCTGTTATTGGGAAAGCCAGCAAATCGTTAAACGAACTAATTAATCTGATATGTAAAGGCCTTAGAATCTCAGTATAGAGCACGGCTTTAAATAAGGATCTTTAATATCTGTGCTGGTAGGGTGTAAATAAGATCACAAAACGACAATATGTGTTGTTTGTTAAACCAGGTTTGTATAGCCGGGTATGCATCAAGGTGCTGGTTTCTAATAAGATGATCTCTAGGCTTGTTTTAGACTGCCACGTCTTAATGTTATTTAATGATAAATATAAAGGCTTCAGAACATAGTGATAAAGGCTTCAGAACATATTCAGAAATTGCAGAGAGAATTAATTTATCTGATGTGACATAATCACCGAAGTTTTAGATAAATGGTGTATATTGAGAAACTGCAGTCTTTGATTTAAGAATACAACGTCGCCTAAAGGCAGCAAATCCAAACGCGAGTTATTAAGAGGTTTCAGGGAATATGAGCTAAAAGCTCATCATTTTTGGAGTTATTTCTGAAACTCATGGTCTTGCTCAATTAAACAATTCTACGGTAGTAGAAGAGATAAGGAAAAGGAAGTAAAAGAAAATGTTCGTCCTCTACTGGAAATGTTATGTTGCTATGCCATTAATTTTTCCCATCGGGTAGCAACGTACTGACCTGTAAACGACTTTCATTGACAGTCTTAGTAGATTAATCGAGATGCTTAAATATTAGTGCAGGCAAGTAGTTCGCAACTATAAGCAACTCATGATGTAAAATTTTCTTTATTATTTTGTAAGAAAATTAATTGTAATATTGATTGACAGACGGGGCAGTCAATTAACTAAGTAAACATGGCATTTGGTCATTTGTACTGCTCTGTAGATTCCGAATATTTCGTCCTGTTGCAATGAGTATTTGAAAACAAATAAATTTCGAAATTGCATTATGAAATATAAGAAAACCATGTACAAATATTGCTGTAAGTATTGTTTAAGTTAGGTGGCAAACCAACATGTGTGTACGACTCTCCACGTAGGCCTGTTGTGATGAATGAATATGAATTGTTAAGTATTGGTTAGAAGTCGCTATGGTTCAAACCACAGATCAGACATCTCCAACGAAACGAAGTGTGAAAAAATATGTCTTTGGCGATTTTCTCTCAGCACATTTTTGGCAAAAACTCGGAGAGTAATTAAATTGCCAAAAAAGGTTCCAAAATCGGTATGTCGGAGTCGATATTAAACTGTAGGTTTCACGACTCATAAGTGGTGTGAGAAACTAGGTAGTAACCCTGACTAAAGGGTTGTAATGTATGTAATAAGCTTATATTGAGAGGCAAGTGAAGAAAGTGAAGGATGTATTTCCTGCATTTTGTCATTCGCAATAGGGATTATAAAAGGAATTGTATTGTATTGCGTATATTTTTTAGAGATCTGTGTAACGGCTTTTAAATTCAGAATATTATTATAAACAGATATTCTCCATTAAACATGATATACTCCAGGACCCGATTACGATGAAATGTGAAACATTTTCAGCTGGCAAACTTTTTTGCCTATAATTTCCTATTCTAATGGCTTCGTATACCATTGTTCTTCTAAGCTTTTATAGCATAATGTGTTAAAGCTCAGCTCAATGGCAATAATTCTAAGGATGGCTCATACATCATATTTAAAGTTGTGTTTATATAGCAATTTTCCGGACTAACTTTGCCCGTTTCAAGTTCAATATGAATTAGAAGCATGGTGGTCTGTTTTCTTCGTTTAACAACCACTGTTCCTAAGGTACCTTTAGGACAGCCACACCAACTACAATCAAAAAAAAAAAAAAAAAAAAACAAAAAGTTTAACTTTTACAAATTTTTATAGATATTTTTGTTGTTGCTTTTCTTTTTCATTAGCCAGTACATTTATGATCGTGATCGACCTTATATCGTGATTTTTGCTCTAAAGCAACTTTGGTATCCTGCCAAAGCCTATCCAAAGTAAAAAATGAAATTGAAAAAAAACGTTTTTCTTTTTTTCTTTCTTTCTTTCTTTCTTTCTTTTTTCGCCATTAAGCTTAATATTTTGCTAATTACAAATTAAGAGAGTATTTTTTCTCTCTCTCTTAATTCTTTAGTCATAATTTCTAATTAATTTCTTTAGAAAAAAAAAACAAACAAACAAACAAACAAAAAATCTAGAAATGAAGGCAGTGAATGGAAGGTAGCCTAACTAACAAATTCATTTGGGATTGCAAAAAAAAGGTTTAAAGAACTTTAAAGTAATTTGTTAACTTAAATTAAAGCTCGTTAAATTGAAAAAATCGACTTGTTTTCTTGGTTGTTGTCTTACTACCTTCAATTCAATTTCCAATCACGAGTATATTAATTTCTTAAATCATGAATATCATTTATTTCCTGTTAGTTTTTGTAGGTTTTGCTCTTTCCATACCCTGAGACTCCAACTGATAGAAGTAACTTCATTAAAATGAAAAAGAATCTTGAAAAAAAAAACAACAACAAAAAAAAGAAGTAAATTGTGTAATCGAAAATAAGGCAAAAAGTATTTTTCAGCATATTTATTTGCAATTTACTCCCTTTTTGTAGTTTCATATGGTGTGGTTGCTGGTTGTTGGTTGGTTTAAACGAAATAGCATTTTTTTTTTGTTGCCATGTTCTCAACCATATCATGAGCTTACAATGCTTACCTCCTCTACCTTTAAGTTCTTAGTTCCCTGTTCTTGGTTTTCTTTTCTGTGTGATTGTTATTTGTTTATTTCGTTTGGTTTAATTTTTTTTTTGAGTTTCTCTGTACAGTTTGGTTTAAAAAAAAAACTTAACTGTAGGGCATAATCAAATGCCAATCAGTTACCAAATGCTTATAGGGTCTCAACTTATTTTAACAATAATGCGTGCCTTCACTGCTCATTGTGCGACGTTTGTGTTTGTTATTTTCAGCAGTTATTGATAGCGTTGAGAAATTGAAAACAAATACAATTTAATTGTTTAAAAGTACACTACAGTTCTTGGAGTTTAAGGAAGCATAATGAAGCTTTTAAGAAAACCAAAAATCAGGTTTACAAATTCACCAATAATTGCCCATGCAGTTCCATATGCATACAGTGAAGGATTTACATTTCATTTCTGATTGAAATGCTTTTCAGTAGCATTGCAGGGATTTATTGTAACATGTCTGGTTTCCATGTATAACTTCTTATAGGAGTTCTATTTTTAAAAAATAATTTTTATAAGCATTTGCTCAATTGTCCATAAATGTTGTTATTATAAACGAATTATTTTCATTAATTTATTGCTAATGATGGCTTTTTTGAATGCTTTACTATTATAAGTGCACCTGTCTAAATAAAAGATATTTAGGTTTGTAAATTATCTTTAAAAAAATATGTTCTATCACGCCTTTTTCATAATTCCGTACAAATTAAATTGGCATAATGAAATGACATTTAACGGAGGAAGCCCCTTGGCTCCTGATCACCTAGGTATAATAACAACTCTGGGGAAGGAAAAAAAGTGCCACCTCTTGAGAAAGAGTGTTACTTCACAAAATAACCCGTCACAACCTCACTTCTCACTGCACTTATGTTGCGCGTTTTAATTTTATACATGAGTGACGAGCCCTACACCTTAAAGTCAACACCGTACGACAGATTTTTATGAAACTATTCATGGCAACTTTATTTTGCCATGATATTAGCATTGCAAATTTACATTTCGAAATGATATCAATTTTAAACTCAATAAATCATGTTTTGCTAACATCCACCTCACATAAGACAGATTTTTAATTAGTTTTACAGCATTGGAACAGATTATAATGCAATACATCCACATATGTTAACTTTCATTGGAGTGAATAGCCGGCAATCTAGTTTTCTTTTGTCTATATTGGAGCTGGAAACAACTACATCACTCTCCAGGGAAGTATCATACGGCTGCCCGCCTCTCCTGGCTGTATTTCCCTTAGTTACACTCCCGTACATAATTAGTCACTGCTACCCTTTAGTCAGGATTACAACCTAGCTTCTCACTGCACATATGCCGTGTGTATTAATTTTATACATGAGTAGCGCAGTATCTAGAGTTTTAAGTCGACTTCAAATGTCAGACTGTTTAAGAGACTTTTCCTGATAATTTTATTTATTATCAGAGAGTTTTTGCAAAAAATCTGCAAGGGAGAAAGTTGCCGAAGAAATAGTTTTCATGTTTCGTGTCAGTATAACTGAAGAATTTTTACCAGAAGATTGCCGAGAGCCGTTTGTTTGGAGTTTTTTGAACTGGGGCATGATTTGTGGCCTCACTACACTACGATGACTTCAAACGAACAAGTATTACTAGCCTAAAATGCTGCTTGAAGGCCAAGAAAGGAAGGAATTTGTCGAATCAAAATTGGTGATGCAGGATATTATATGTGATGCATAGTCAAATTTCTAATACAATAGACGAATGTCCATACACTGAATATTTATTTATAATATCTTACGATACATTTATTTCATCAAATTGATTACTTTAATGAAAGCATTTACAATTAAACTACGAATGATGTGATCTATCATACAGTCTGTAGTGTTCAAATGCAATAACTCCCGAGCGCACGTTGTTAGAATAGTTAGAAACTGGTGGTGGGAATTCTTTTCCACTCCAGCCTATTATCACACTGTACACCATTTGACTTGATTTTTTT
Organism: Sarcophaga bullata; assembly: GCA_005959815.1. NCBI lineage: Eukaryota > Metazoa > Arthropoda > Insecta > Diptera > Sarcophagidae > Sarcophaga > Sarcophaga bullata. The sequence continues at coordinate 246,657 of QOCX01000134.1, read as the reverse complement.
TTCTTTTCTTTCCAAGTTCAAAATTTTTTTTCTTTCTTTTTTTTTTACCAATTTTATACGCTAAAACAAAACAACAACAACAATAACAACAACAACAAAAATCTGAGTTTTTTTTTAGAAAATCCAATTTTATGGAAAATTTTATGGAATTACTAATGTTTGCCCTTTCGTTCGCTTTATTTAAAGATTTTCCATTACAGATATTACTCTCTGGTTGTTTTTATTTGATTTTTACGTTCTTTTTATTATTATTTGTTCATTGCCAAAAATTTTTGGTGATAAAGCACAGGGTTTATAACAAAAAAAAAAAAAAAATATTTTTCATTACTTATCATTAAAAAATCATTTATAGCTTCGCCTGTCTATATAGCTGTAGTTCCATGTATTTTTTTTTCTTTTTTTTGACTGCTTGGAGTTGAAAGTTTTAAATGAAATGCAATCATTAGTTGTGTTTTCCTTAATTTTTTTTCTCTCTCTCTCTCTCTTTGGTTTCCGCATGACTTTTTCAGTTGAGCAGTTGTGTTGGCTGCTGGAAACAACAATCACTTGCCAACCATCAGCAAATATTAAATCATGCATGCATACATGCACACATACATACATACATACAAAAGCCGTTTTTTACGCATGTGTGTGAGCATGAAATGAAAAGAAATGTAGGCTTAGAATCATAAAACTACTACCACACACTAATATTGAAATATAACTTAAGGCTATAAAAATGACGGTGTTGCACATTATTGTTATTAATAATAACTGACACTCATCTAATGTGCAACATCAACAATATGAAAAATTAAAAAAAAAAGAGAAACAGAAATGATTCTCTAACCACAAAATAGCAGAAGCATTACTTGCAACAATGTCAGTGTAAGAAAATCTTAGTTTCATGATTACTGTTGCAAGCAAATGATTTGCATGGCCACATCAAACGTTTTACCAGGAAAATGTGCATACTTGTGTAATCAAAGCATTCAAAACTCATACAAAAATTAACTAACAAAACTATACAAGAAGTTTTTGCATACGTAGTATAAATTGGTAGATTTTATTAGAGCCTGGGTTTGAGTCTGAATGAATAGATTTTGAGAAGAAAAAACAATTTTTTTTCCCAAAGACTAATTGATTAAACAACAATGAATGCAAAACATGCAATGCCTCTTACCGCTCATATTAAACAATTATTAGTTTTTCCTGTCTGTATGTACATATGTATGTATATGTATGTGTACGAGTGTGTTTGTTAATGATATTTGCAAAATATTTACAAAAATTTCAAAATGATTGAAAAATTTTTCTGTAGATTTCATTTTCCTTTTGTTTTTTTAAATATTTTAAATGCAACAAAAAAAAAAAAAAAAAAAATATTGCTGGTTGTTTTAATTTTTTTTTTATTTTTTTTTTATTTCAAAGCCAACATATGAATGCATGTTGTTGAGTGACAAGTTGGTTAACGCCCCAAAGTAATTTTTCAAATTAATACTTTTGTGTGGTATTTTTTTGGTTTTTTTTTAGGGTTCTGTTCTGTACTGTTCAATTCTGCTCAGTTCGCTTGAAATTTTCTTTTCGTATTTGGTTAGTGTATAGTGTGTAGTTATTTTATATTATTTGTGTTGTTCTTGTTTATTGTATTTAAAGGCCTCCCTTTTGTAGTTTATCGTCCTGTTCTAATTGATTTTTTTTGTTTTTTTTTGCTTTCCATTGCTGCACTATCATATCTTTACCGGTAGTATGTTTGCTGTTTCTGTCTGTTTTTTGCTTTTTTTTTCTTTGGTAAGGTCTTTAAATTAATGGACACACACATGCTTTGTTGTGATTAAGTGGCCTAAATCAACGGTTTAATGTTGTACAGTAATTTTTCATTGTGGCTTTTTTTTTTTGTTTTTGTTGCGTTGTTATCGCCGTGTATATTTAAAAAAAGTTTCTGCATTACATTGACATAAAAGTGTATGGTATAGGTGGCCTTTTTTTTTAATGCCCAAAAATGATTTTTAGGGGCTTTTTTTTTGGGGGGGTATTTATCAATGTTAGTTTGTAGGCAATTAACAAAATCGTAATAAAACAAAAAAAAAAAGTAGAAATATTGCTTTGTAGAAATCAGTTGTTGCGAAAATTCTACAGCAACCACAGATTTTAACTAATTGTGCTTGTTGCAAATTACTTACGATCGAAAGTTCGAGTTCGGTAACCTTTTTTACATATTAAAATAACCTTTGATAACCTTTACTCTTCTATGATTCCTTTAGCAAATGCTAATGCATTTGTGTTTTAAAATTGAATTTAAAATTCTTACAAGACTTCCAAAGTCTTCAAAACAAATGCCAATCTGAAGTGGCAAGGCCTAAAGCTATATGATGCATGCTTCAAAAGTTGCCAGCTAAGCTATTACAATTCCGGTAGGCCATTGTAAATATGTATGGCCTGGCAATAGCATGATGGAACCTAGCACGTTGTCTGTTAATCAATTTTAGCCTTTATAATCTCCTCAATAATAATCCTCATTTTCAAAGTCACCGTACATAATAGGTAATGTGTTGGCTTATTAGACGGGAGCTCGAAATCAAACCCCAACTCAGACATGTTGAATGAAATGAAATAAAAAGAAACAGCAGTCTTCTAGCAAAAAACTCTGGGAGTAAATTAAAACACTACAAAGAAAAGATTCCAAATCTTTAGGTGCCGCCACTTATGCATAAAATTTAAGACACACAGAACATTACTAAAGTGTTGTTAATGACCAATCAAGTAAATAAGTACGTCTCTTTAATTGATATCACAATCAATCGTCTGATCAGGTTGTAAAAGTATAATACTGGTGTTATTTGCACTTCATTATTTCCAATAAACAATGTAATTCCCTTTGAAGTCTCCTTAGTCTAGTCTAGATAGTGTGTTGGCTTATTAGATGTGAGGCCACGATTCAAACTCCAGGCCAGAAAATAAAAATTTCTTCGGTGACGGATTTCTGACAAAAACTCTGAGTGTAAATAAAAGTTGCCCTGTATGGTCAAATTTAAAAAAAAAAAATGTCTTTCAGCGTCGACATTAAAGTGTAAATGCTGCCATTCATGTATAAAATAAACACACACAACATAAGTGGTGTGAGAAGCTGGGTCCTACTTTGGACTCAAGGGTTGTAATGACCAATGTATGTATGTAACGTATACAGCCTTCTCATTTTGTGGTATGAATAATTTTAGGCTCATTAGCTTCATTCTTATATAATAGGGCGTTAAGTCAAAAAACAAAAGACTTAAGACACATGCTATCATTTTTACTTGTGTTTTGTTATTGAACGCCATAAATAATTTACAATCCTTTTCTAATTTGATTTACGCCGTAAATTTATGCTTGAAATTTTGAATTCAATATTTAAAATATATTCTGGCATTTTACTATCTCATCAATTATAATTTCAATCTTCAATAATGGCCTTATAATTGAACGCAAAAGCTGCAATAAAATGCAATAAAATATGATAAAAGAAGAAAAAAAATGCATATTTTCCCACATTTAACATTCTATGACTATGCAGATAATCATAAATCGACATAATAAAAGAATTATTTAACATTTTGACTTCCAAAATACAATAAACATATACAGACATACATACATACATATAAACAAAATTCAATGTGTTTATAAATTATGTATTAAATAATAAGAAAATAAGAGAGAGAGAGAGAGAGAAGACATAAAGAATAAAAAATATGCACAAAGAAAAAAAGACATTAAAATGACACCAGCAGTAGATTTGACTGGAAATGACTGAAAAGCAAATAAGATACAAATCTTCAAATGTTGCATGCTTTAATATGCAACTAATTCAATGAAAAACAAATGTTTCTTAATACCAAAATGGTTTTTTCTTTACGGGTTTGAATGCAAGTTTTTCATTTTTTTCATTTTTTTTTTATTTATCTTGCTTGCAATACCATACAGCCAAACGTCAACAGAATCCAAGTAATAAAAACCTTGAAGTCAATCCAATCTATGCTTTAACAGATTGTAATCTATGTGCTAAATTTTATATTCTACATAAATTTTGTTTTCGTTTTTTTCTTCTTTGTATACATTTGATTTCTGTTAACTAAACATGCCTGATCATGATTTTAATAGCAGAGGTGGGCATTAAGAAATTAATACGACGATAAATGGAGAAAAAAAATCTTGTTTTTCTGTTTTTTTTTTTTTCTCAATTAGGGGCCATTGAGCGATAGATGGTGGTGGTGGTGTCTGTGTTCAAAAAAAAAAAAGTGTCTCTATTAGAGCTGTTTGCTACAAGTTGCATGAAATAAAAAGAAAAAAAAAGAAAAACGTTCAAAATATCAACAACCATAACAAGCAGCCACAAAATTTTTGGTGACATTTTGACAATCGAGTATTGTGTCAATCATTCGTTGCCGGAGTTTTGTGTCGTGGCTTGTAAACGAAACACTAAATTACTTTATTAAACATTTAATGTTTAACTTAATGTTTTTTTTGCAACTTTTTTTTGTTAATTTTTTTTTTTTTTTGTTATAAAATTTAAGAAAACAAGTCACAAAGTCACCATCATACTAGATTGATTATATAATTCGTTACCAGTTAACAATATTTTGTTTGGAATATTCAGGCACCCAAGAACTAATTGATCAAGCACTAGATTTGAAAATAAAGATGTTAAATAAGTTTTGGAACAATTCTGAATCATTATCTTAAAATTCCCATGAATTTGTAGAAAATTTTAATAAATTTAATCAAGGTTCTGTTAAGGGTACTAACGTTCTTACACAAATTTTGGCAACCTTATTTGATTGAAAAACCATTCAATGCATTATGGCTTGTAGATATTGTTCGATACAAATGTGCATAGGCTTTCTAACTACTTTTCAGACCGGAGATTGCAATAAATAAAGGCACAAATCTAATGAGAAAAGTTTGCAAACAATATAAGAAAGTTTTCTGGAATTAAACAATTTTGGATATGCTTTGGATACCTTAGAAGGTTCAATCTACTGAACAGATTTTAAACTTCTTCTTCTTTTGATACTAGTTGCAGTATTTAATTTCTGTTAAAAAAGAGTTACTAGAGTCCAATGAATGTACGATCTGTTGTACTGCCATCAAGCTTCATGCGGTATCCTATTCCTGTTACAAAAGCTTAGGATAATCTTCAATGGTCTTAAGGATAATGTCCTGACTTGTACTGGGTACACACAAATATGTTTCCTTCAGCGCAACATAGCTTCAAAATAGGTGTACACGCCCTGGTACATAATAAACAATTTTCTTTCAAAAGTATTAACGTGTTTAGAAACCAATAGCTATCGATCGCCCTTGTGGTGTATTGTTTTAAAGCTACACGGCTAGTTGATTTGTAGATTCTTTAAAGAAAACATTGCTTTTCTTGTTAAATTTTGTCTAAGTTTATGCAGACATTTGTTTGCACTCCCCAAAATACAACATAACCTAATAATTCTTAATATTTTTCGTAAAAATAAAAGGAAATATCAACCATACGTAGCATATACAATATATATGCCATGCCATATGTATGCCAGCTTTCTTATGCTAATTTTTGAAAGAGTTTCACTCTGTTTTTCGTTAGTTGTTGTTGATACATGCTCATAACGTCTATAAAAACAATATTTATGCAGCACCTTGTTAGTAAAAAAGCCTTAAATTGTTAAATTTACCTCTGTGGCATACATACATACATACATATTGTATACATATATTTAGAGCTTAGAGAGAGGGTTAAAGTAAGCTTACTTTAGCTGTTTAATTCAATTTTAAAATCATGTTTTATTCTTCTTCCTTTTTTTCATCCTTTTTTTTCTGCTTATTTTTTTTTATTGAATTTGCAAAAGAAAACTGAAAATTATTTTTAATACTGGCGTTGTGTTTTAATGTGTTGATTGCTGTTAATGTTATGTTTTACAATTTAGGTCAACGTTTAGTATACCATACATATACTACAGCATTGTAAGACAATTTTAGTTTGTATTTTTTTTTTCTTCGTTTATTCTCTGTTTTAACGTCTTTTTAAATCTGATTTAATTTTTATAATTTAACATATTTTTGTTGTAGCAAGAAAACATGGTGTGAAACTCATTTATTTTAATGTTGAATTTCTCTCATTCATATACGTTTTAAAATGAATGAAATGCTTCTTCTTCTTCTGCTGCATAATATTCAATAAACTAGATATGCAAACTTGTTTATTTGTTAACGTTCGAAGTCCTGTGGATTTATTAAATGTTTTGCAGCAAGAAATTCTGATATTTTTTTTTAAACACAATAGCTGATAAATTATAAGCACATATAGAACATGATTGTTTAGGGAGAAAGAAATGAAGCTCAAATGCCGATTTTTTTTTTTCAATTCGTTGTTCTGAATTGAGAAATTACGGTAAGATTTAATAAAGTTTTGCCGCATGTTTTTTTTTATTTTTAAGAAGATTTCTTAGTAAATAATTTCACATTTTAATTTGGGGAAATACATTTTAAAATTTTTAATTAAACTTAGTTCCTCTTGATTATAATTTTTTAATATACCAACACTCAAAAGAAGAGGGGCCCTCTACTTATGTTAGGCATTTTATAAGAATTAGAAAAATATGTTGTAGGACGGAGCAGTATTCATGAAGATTCATATTGATGTTGTAAGTAAAAGAATACTGTTTTTAATTACAAATACTGCCGTTGAGAAATAAATTCTCTTGCAATGTATGCACCACAAACAATTGTTCATGGGCACTACGGACACTGAGACCAGTACTATGTGGAAATATGTGATTTTCAGAAACAAACTTCTTTATTCCCCTAAAATATAATACACTTTAGAACCGCTTAAAGTGATGTGTTCCTCTTAAAGTGATGTGTTCGTCAACATATTATGACGGTGTTCCAATACATACATACATACATATATAATTGGTCCTTACAACACTTCTGTCAGGATTACGATCTAGTCTCTCACACCACTTAATTTTATAAATGAGTGACAGCATCTACAGTTTAAAGTCGAGTCCGAAGAAAGAAGAACTTTTCACAAGAATTTCGTTTACTTCCAGAATTTTTTACCAGAAATCTCCTGAGAGGAATGTATCGAAGAAATATTTTTTCAACTGGGGTCTGACCTAGGGTTTGAACCGTGGCCTCACACTTAATAAGCCAACACCAACCGATAGTATTCCAATGCTTCAATAAATTTCAGTACCCTGCCGTCACATATACGTTGCATATCCCTCTGTTGTATACGCCAGAGAAGCCCCAAAGTAGACTTTGAGGCACTGGCTCATCCAGGAGAATTGTATGCTCTTTGCGGTCGAATATAAGCGTGGTAAACAGTAAGAAGATCAGATTGCATCATTTTAAAAAGCAAAACGCACTTGAATTCATATTTCGTCACCGGAAAAATATGATGGTTATGGCGAACAAAGCATTGGATTTTCATGCCTACAACAACAAAAACTTCTGAATCAATAAGGATAAAATTATTGAATCAATAAGGATAAAATTTATTTGAGCCTTCAGCCAGTTACCTTAGATAGAAATATAAAATCATTGTGCTAGAAGTAGGAAAGGGAAATCGATGAATTAAAGACAGTAGCCTATGAACACTGTTGTCAAGCTGAAGGAGAACTTTCCAAATCACTAAGTGTTGTGCAAACAACAATTTCCATTTCAAAGACAATACTTATTCAATTTGAGTCGAGATATTTTAATCAAAATCGTTGTTAAAATATTTTTTCCTTTGAAACATTCAACATTCAACGACGTTTACCTGAAGCTCAAGAAATCGTTTGTTAAACTTTGACAATCAGTTGGGTATTCACGATGCTAAAGTATTGTGTTGTAGTAGATGGCTTAGAAAAGTCCGAGCAATTATGAGCTGCGGAATCAATGAGTCAAACATTGAAATATTCACAATGCTAGAGTAGTGGCCTGCGGTCCTATCAATTATGACCTACTGCATATGATAAGCCAGATAACCGGTACGCCAGATACATCCCATCAGACATGAAAGCAAATAAATTGCATTACGACAATGCTCGACTATATATTTCAGACAACCAGTTAAAAGTGTTGGGGGAATTATACTTCATCTGTTGTGTCTGCTACTTAATTTGATAGATGGGAGTCCCTTAGCTGTGTAATCCCTGTGTAAAAAGGTTTTCAGGTTTGTTTCTTAAGTCTTCTGATATAACAGAGACAAATTAAATGGCAATCAATGAACAAACAAAATTATTATAATAAGAAAAATTTATATTTTTTAAAGAATTTCTTACAGTTTCTTTCCCCTTTTCATTATTCACCATGTCATTATTTATAATATCCGTTTGGCCTTTTCTAAATAAACAAATTTTTCAAAGTATAAAAATTGTCAATCATTTATATTTGAAAGACGGCAAAGATAAACAACAACAGAAAGAAAGAAAAAAAATACCACACAGACTTAAATATAAATAAAGAGAAGAAAAAAAAAAGGCCAATAATAGTAATAAATATAAGTAAAGAAAAAAGAAAAACAACAACACAATTATACCACACATTTACCTACAAATTAAAGAAAAAATAAAAAAAAAAAACTCAAACCTAAGCAATAAGTTCATATTTATACGCATATGTACGTAGAGTAAAGTATGGTGTCGAGAGTATGATAGAGTACTTGAAGTTGTGTGGCAGTATGTAGTTACAAATGACGCATTATACGCATGCAGCTGTATAAATGGAGTGTTACTTTTAAGAAAAAACAGCAGCAGCAGCATCAGCATCAGCATCAGTAGCAGCCAAATGCAATAATAACAAACGGCATTATGTGAGTAACTGAGTGAGTGTATGNTATGTGTGTAAAATATGGACAGAAATATGGTAAAATATAGCGTGGTAGTAGTAGTCATTGTAAGAGCATTAGTTTAATGGTTACAAATGTGCTTTAGTTGCTTTGGAACTCAAGCAATCAATGTGAATATTTTAATGTATACATACACATACATACATACATATTGTATGTTGTATGTTGTATGTTGTATGTTTTTGTTTTTTTTTTTAATTTAAAAAATCAAATAAATTCATATACACTTTTGCAGTTAGACACATGGCATCCATATATATAACGTATACGACAAAAATAAAAGTTGTTATTTCCTTTTAAAGCATTTGTTTCTTTTTTTTTATTATTCAGTCTGTATTAGATTTTCTTGAAATGTTTGTTATAGCAGTGCATGACAGACAAAGCGAAAAGCGTTTATAAAATATAAAAATGGGGGGGAAAAATTGGAAACGTTAAAGCTGTAATTATATTATTACTTCAATAACAATTTTCAACATAAGTTTTGTGATATAAACATTCAATAATGCCTGCCTAACTGCCTGCCTGCCATCCTGCTAGTATAGCTGAAACAGATAATGATGATGATGATGTTGATGTTGATGATGATGATGATGCTGATGCCGATGAGGATGACGAAAAACGACAATGATGTGGACAGTAAGGAACGACAACAGTAACAACAATAACAGCAACAATGATGTTGATGTATCACTCAGTTAAGGCGCTGCTATGGTGGCTACGAAGTATAGCGGCCCCTTAATAAAAAAAAAAAAAAAAAAAAAAATAAGAGAGAAAAAAACAGATGGGCAATCAAACAAACTTAACAGTCAAACGTAACAAACAAACTTACAAACCAACCAACATACATATATTTTCATGTTACACTCTTAAAGTCCATAGTACTTGCAACAGCAAAATAAATACACAAAACCATGCCATGCCATGCCATACCATGCCATACCATATGTATGAGGCCATAGTCACTTACTTACCACGTTATATTGTTGTGGTTTATTTTCAATTTCTTTTTTATTTTTATTTCTGTTTTTTTTTTTTTTTTTGTCCAACTCATATTGTGTTTTTGGTGTTGTGTGGCATGATGGACAACATCACTTTTGATGCCTTGTGTTAAGCTGTTGTAAAGAGAAAAAAAACTTTAAGAAAACTACCAAAAAAAAAAAAAGCACAAAAACTAACCGATTGTTGTGTGATTTTACAGTTGATAGCATTTATCATTTTTTTTTTGTTTTTTTGTTGTTTTTTTCTTGTATAATTGAATTAAAAAAAATATGCTTGGCCTACAAGCTTTTACTTAATGTTTGCAGATGTTATTACTTTTCATTTTGTGTTTATGTGTGTATTCTGGTTTTTTTTTTTTGTAGCTTTTGCCTCATCATATTTATAATAAGTTTATTGAAGAAAATCATTAAAATAATGTTTAATGTTTTATGTTTTATTTATAATATTTGTTGCAGCTTAAAGTTATGATCTTGGATAAAAATGATAGTCCTCCTGTTTTTCGGGACTTACCGTTGGCGTTTAATGTGAGTGAAGACTTAACAGCTGGCCATTTAATATCAACTATACGCGCATCTGATCCTGACACATTGGGCTCTTTGACATTTTCTCTAGTGGCGGGTGATGACAACAAATTCGTATTGGAGCCGGATACTGGTAAATTGCGTTTGAAAGAATCTTTAGATCGTGAAACAAAAGAGAATTACAAATTGAAAATACGTGTTAGTGATGGTGTTCAACATACTGAAACTATAGTGGATATACAGGTAAGAATTAATTTTTTTTTCTTTGTTTTAAAGAGCTTAAATATTAAATAAAAAAATTTTAAAAATATTATACGAATAAAAAAAATAACAAAAAATCTTAGGAAATGTCTGCCAATGGGTATCTTATAAGGAATTGGTTTAACCTTCAGTAAATTAATTTGTCAATTTATCTTCCTTTATTATTTCAATTTGTTCTTGTTGAGTAGTGGTCGGAACAAATATTGATCAAAACACTTCTGTGCCAGTTTTGAGATTCATTCGCCTCAAAGTGTTTTATCGTGCATCATCAAAGAGGACACTAACAAGGAGGAAATAAATGTTTCAAGTTTTATTAACTATCTAAACGCTTTAGATTTCAATCCCAGACAAGTACGTATGGTTGTCAATCAAGGAAGTCAGATGAGTTTACTTAAGCCACATAAGGGCCATTGTGAAATCACAGTTTTTCCATTCCATCACCTTGTACTGAAATCATTCGAAGTTTTTGATGGATGCGGAGACTCAGGCTGCCAATGTCATCCATGTAGTAGGCACGGAGATGTTTTATTCCTCTTTGACTTAACGCTGAGTATGTTCCCAGTAGGTGAAGAATAGTTTCATTCTTTTTCTCATCTCTGTAGCTTCTACGGAAAGCATTTGCAAGGTGCCTTAGACTAGTTAGCCTTGCCTGCCTAACTATAATGCATACTCAGTCATGATCCCGACAACCACTCTCAGCGTGTTTCTTTAGAATTGAAGCAGACTTACCGCGCGCCCCAATTTCAGCTTTGGCCAGATCTTTTCCATTTTTTCCGTTTGCGGTTAACAGAAAGACCGTTTTTTCATTTATAAGCATTCAGGTTTCAAGAGGGATTTCCAAAGTCGAGAATTCGTTAGAGAGTTCGAGGTTTATGCCACTACTGGTCTGTTCAATCACTCCGCAGTTACATGGAATATTATTGTGTCAGGGTACCCATACGACTAGATTTATATTACAAGCACAAAGACCGACATTTATTCTAAAATGGATTAGAGATTGCTTTCGTATAATTTTCTAAGCAACAAATGTTTGATATGCCTCATGTAAACTGCTCGCAGTTCAGGTACTTCTACCCAGATGACAAAAACTTTGGTCATCCTTAGGTTCCATTTCGTCAACCTTGAATTTCAGTTATGAATTCATAGAATCTTCAATTTCTTACTACTAATTTGCATATCAATTCTGTGCTAACGATATATTACGCAGCTTAGATCTTCAATGCTGTAACAGCATTGTCTTCCAATTGCTGAGCTTATCATGAAGGTGGTATTTCAACGATTTTGTCAGACTGAAAGGTTCTGTTCAATCAAGAGGAGAGATAAGTATTGTGTTTTATTATAAAAACATTTCACTTTGCAAGGGATTATCAATCTTTAAATGTCTTGCCGAGCTTGTCAAATCGTTGAAATTAAAAATACTAAAACAAAATCAATGCTTTCAAACCTATACATGCCTGACTTCTGCTTCTACTGTTTTGCCAGAGTCATAGATATTATTAACAATTATCTATTTGATGTCAAGGAAAAACTGTAAAAATTTTCATTAGTTCTTCTTCATGGTGTCAACCGTCAACCGATAATACGCCAAATGGTGACCCAAAATGTTAAAGGGTCAATGCTATGCACATGCCAAACATGAAATACAGCTTATGATTTTGTAAAACAAGTATATGTCTTAAGTCTTTTGTTTGAACATTATTTTATTTGATATTTTCCGTAGTCTTGAACGAATATATACGAAAAGTAAAAGTTATAGTTGAAGTTGAAGTTATAATTCTTTAGTTTTGCAATGATATTGGAAAAAAGAAAAAAAGAAAGAAAAAAATAAAACGAAATTAATCATAAAATTTAATGGCATGGCATAATCCTTCATGGTATTCAATTTTAAATTATAATTCCAAAAAGATACCACACCATCACAATAATTTGTAACTCTAAAATTAAACGCGTACATAAACTAATTTCAATATAAACCGTATGCCCTTATTTAAAAAAAAAAACAGCAAAAAGTATCATTAAATCAACATTTATTTCAGATTTTTTTAATGCAATGCAAAGTGTGAATAATGTAACCTTAATAAATTTACAATAAAATTTTATTTAAATATCTTACAAAATACAATGAAAACACAACCAAAAAAAAAGAAAAAAAAAATCAGAAAAATATGTGGAAAAAATTCAAAACCGAAAACCATTAATAAACAACAAAATACCCATCAAAACAACATTGAAAAAATACAAAAGCAAATAAGCAAAATTGAAGCAAAAAAAAATATATTGAAACTCTAAATGAAATTAAACTGAAAACAACATCAAGTCAAGGCAGACTTTAAGCTGAAATCACATAAATTTCAATTTGCTTTCATCTTGTATTTATGGTGTTAAAAATTTGCCTGCCTCTTCTGTTTCTCCTAAGCCTGAATGCTTATGAAATACCAAACAGCAAAACTCCTTTATTTTTTTCTTATTTAAAACAGATCTCTAGAAAGAGTGTGTCACATAAACAAAACCCTAAAAAAAAGAGCAAATAAAAGACTTTAAAAGCTTTCCTTCTTTTTTTTTTCTTTGGGTTTGTATGCCGAAACCCCTTAATTTCATGCGGATTTTTGTTGTACGGTTTAATATGTAAACTATACAAAAGACCTTGAGCACTCTTTTTTTTAATTTTTTATTTAAACAAAAAAAATATAAGGAATATGAGTATTTAGTAAATAAAACAACAAAAACAAAAAAAAAAGATAACATTTCTACAAAAAAACAATTTTTATTTTTACAAAATATTGCCATGATGGGTTATACAATATGAATATCCTTTAAACGAACACAACAAAAAAAGAAAAAAAAAAAAGAAAAATCATATTGAAAATATATATTTTAAGTTGTATGTTCAACACTTATGAATCATGCTAAAGATATTAGTGTATATAAATTGCCAAACATACATACATGTACGTATTGTGTACTAACAGCTTAAGCAGTAATGTCCCAGCAAATGTAGGGGTCAGGCAACCATAGTAAAGTTAAACTACAGGCTACATTTTTCGGTCCTGATCAATACTTTACAAAATTATTTAAATGCTTTAAAAACACATAAAGGCTTGGGAGTAGACATTGCCCTCTTCAGAAAGTCTCTGAGTCATCATACTCAGGATTAAGAAATCGAAAGCACTTTTTAATGGCAGCAATGAATAAAATACTTCCAATTCAGTTGGAGACATTGAAGTTGAATTGACTCCAATAAACTAATATAATGTCAAAAAGGTAGCATTCTATGTTAGTGCCAACGTAATGTTATCTAGAATATGTACTAAGACACTTGATCTGTAATCTGTAAACTTCGTAGAAAGTATTCTTCTCTGCTGCTGAATTTTTCTTAAACAACTTTTAAAGAAATCTTGGCCATACTGGCAGTCAATAATGCCGTAATGCTGTTCTATTTTACCCCATATTATTAGAAAACTAAGCAATTTTCCCTAGGGAAAAGCTTAGCTTTTCAATACATTTATAAAAGAAGAGGCATGAGAGGAAGAGAAACCATTTACCATAACATGGTTCTTAACACAGTTTCACTATCAAAAAATAGCACAATAATACAGTTGTGCCAGCAATACCTGTTATCAAGAACTAAAAACAGTTTTTATAAAAAATTCGTCAACCAAGGTACAGTCAAACGGGCAGTAGAAGGAAGTTCCTAGTGAAGTGAACATATTTTCTATATAACCTCAGGAACCTAATCGCTTTAAAACGGAAGCAGGAAATCATTTACATGTTCTGGGAGAGTTATGATATCATTACGCATTTAAAAAACTGTGCTCGAACGATAAAACTGATGGAATATTTCGCATTACCTCAAGATAGATGTCTGGCCTAAGCAATTTGCACTTTTTCTTAAATGAAATTTGTTAAAAGCAATGTCACCAGTGAAGCTATAGAACAAGAAAGAAAAGCAAGTAAGGAGGAACTTATTTAAGTAGCCAGCACTGTCATTTAGTGTCTCAACCATTCCCTGACAGTCTTAGACTGTCAGTTGTGATGGGCCAAACATTTTTTCTCTGTCTTAATATGCTCTCTCGTTGTAGCGATTGAAAATGAGGCAGGCATCAAATCATTAGGCATCAATTCGGTTGACAGAAAACATGCCTAACAATTGGAACGTGCCAATAACAAGATGCAACTCTCTCCTCTTATCTTGACGTCCGAAATTTTATCGAACGTTCTTTATAAAGGATTCGAAACTGTGACAAACTGTATCAGATCATCTGATATTTACCATTGATATCTACCATTGACGAATTTTCCATACTACGCCCTACTTAAAGTATTTCCTATTCGCTCACTTTTATGTTTCCTTTAGAGTTGTTTGGTGCCTTGTTTAAGTTTGGTATCCCTGCAAAGCTGTTAAGGATTTCCAGGTTGGCATTAACTGACAAAAGGTCATCAATGATAATAGGAAACACCATTCCAAACAACAAATTACTCGATCGGTATTCAATCTAATGTCCGAGCTTGGGTTTACCCACAAAGCTGTTATGAATTTACATGCCCGTAATCTTTAATTTACCAACTACTCTTTACATTTACTGGGTTATGTTCGTATTATGTCTTGTAGTTTGTTTTCTTCTAAAAAAATTTGTTCCTGCACAAATAAGTAGACGAAACGTAAAGTTTTTCTACTAAGTGAGCAAAGCTATAAACCCTTCAGTTGGCATTCTCAATGCCTAGCATATCCAATTATACGAACTAAAATATTAATTAAAATTAATAATAATTAATACTAGTTTAACAGAAAATAAATAACAATGAATGCTTAAAAGCTAATCGTAATTTGAAATGTCAAGATGGCAATTACTGACGTCGTTGTTAATTGAAAACAGAAAATTTGTTTTTAAATAGACTTTCTTGCAAAAAGCTTTTAAGTGTGATCGAATATAAGAAAATGTTTTTATTAAAGATGTCTGGGATGAAGTTTCACTCACGGTCTCGTGATTAATAAGCCAACTACGGTGATTTTGTGCATTCTAAATACACTGAGGACATGATGATCTTGATTTAAAGTCGTTTGCAGTAGAGAAATATACTGTTTTGAGGTAGATATCGATAAATATTGATAACTATGGTTTGGGTTTTGTTAAAATTTCGATTCAGTAAGATTTGGCAAGTCATCATGAATCATTTAATACTTCCAAAATGCGAAATTTTCGTCAAATTTTTGGCTGGACTAGAGAGCAATCTGTTTGTGCAAATTCAGCGATTCAAAAGTACTAACAGGATTAAGGAATTTAAGGCATGTAACGCAAAATTTTGAAGAAAAAACATCGAAGTGTCGATCCATTGTTGTTCTCAACTTGTTGTACGTGTCTATAGGCTACAAGAATTGGAGAAAAGCGATCACCTTTTGTACAGGATGTTTGTTGGTTGGTTTAATTGCAAACTGACAGAAAAATAGAATTTTTAACCAAGAACTGTGTTTACTGGAAAAGATCAATTCGGTTAAATAGTTACGTCCATATACGAAAGTGCAATACATAAAGGCAACAATACATTAACGGATCATCTTTATTTCCATTAAAATTGCCCAATTTTGGCGGTTTAAATGCTGGTGGCTTATATTTCTTTCGAAATAAATATGGAGCTGCTGTTATATTGAATAGCGAACGCTATAGGGCTATGCAGAGTGGATGTTGTATTCGCCTCTTTTACGTTTTTGCAACTCCTGCAGAATGTCTCGCATTAGTACTCATTATGCGATGACCAATATTCACTAAAACTGCCATAGTGAACGGGTGATGCTTATTCGATTTTGAATAGACCATCCTTTCAGCCTTGAGCAGATGTGTTGTACTATTTCGTCCACATATGAAGCTATCCACGAGGCGTTGATATAATCACATATTTCTGCATTGTTAATAATAAACTCGCAGGTTTTTAAACGAGAATTCCCAGCGAGTTCTTTGCTAGTTCATCGGATCTGCAGTATTCTGGACTGCCTAATGCTTCGTACTGCTGTGTCATCTCGTGGCAGCAGGTAACCGATTTATAGAGTCACGTTCAAGGACAGGATTCTGATAGCCACCTAGCTATCGGAAGGTTTTCAAACCTTGTGTCTAGAAATATTTTAATTCCCAATGATCCTTACCAGAGCCCGTGTGGCCGGTACTTGTGCCGGAAACCTCAAATATCACATTATTTTTTTTTATTTCAAAGTAATGCTTTGTAAAGAGCTGGGGGATAAACAAAACGGTTAATAAGAAATTGTAAAAAAAAAAAAATGTTGCAACTTTGGCGATACTTTGACGGTCATAGTTTGTTGCTCTGTCAAGGGGGAATTTTCAATCACTTATACGTTTATATATCCTATATATATTCTATATATATTCTATGTATATTCTTTATTTATATTTGAATACTGTAGTTACATGACACGCTTTTGGTTTAAAAATTTTTATTTTGAAAATCTTCAAAATAAATTTTCAAAAACTCCAAAAAACATAAACCGACAAAAATTAACACCACAAGCACAAGAAGCATATTTTAATTTTTGTTTCTTTCTTTTTTTTGGGTTTTTGTTGCTGTTAAAGTGTTATTTGTAGGTTGAGTCTTTCTTTTTTTTTTTTTTTTTTGTAAACATTCTATACACCTTGATCGTTGCATGGATATACGAACTGTGTAACTGTGTTTGTATGTCTGTATATTTTTGTAATCCATATTCTGATTTTATCACAATAAAAGCATCTTTAGTATGCCTTGTCTTTAGTTTTTCTTGTATTTTATTTTTTATTTCTTCTTACTTGCCAACAGCCATCTCGCTTTGACCAAGAAATGTCTGATCATGCCACTAAGCGAGAGTTGATTTTTATATTAAATACCGGCTTTGTTTTTATTCTTTTTCTCTTGCTGTTCATACATACATATACTAGTTTTTTTTTTTTTTTAATGTGTCCATAATGTTCTGTTCATACTTCTTACGGTTGGTTTTCTGTTCTGCTTTGGTTTTTTTTTTCTTTTTGCTGTTTTCCTTTTTTTTTTTTGGGGCATCATATTCAGTTCAGTTCAGTTGAGTTTTTTTTTTCTTTGGCTAGTAGGGGGCGCATAAAATGTTGTGCTTTATTTCTTAGTGTTTGTTGTTGTTGTTGTTGTTATTGTTGTTAGTGTTGTTCTTGGGATTTCTGAGACTGAATACAACAATAACAATAACACTAACAAAATCATTATAATGAAATAAAGAGGGAAGCGCATTGAAGTAATCATTGAGGCGTTTTTATTTAACACGTTGCAAGCTATCCAATTACCAAAAAACCAAAAAAAAAAAAACAACAACAAAAAAAATACGAAGATGTTATAAAGACAAAAACAATCCATATACCATCACTAAAAGAAGAAGTTGAATATAGGAAAAGATCACATGTAACACAAAGAACAAAAAAAGCGCAGGGAAAACAACACTTAAATTGATAAAAAATGAAAAGAAAACTAAATAAACAATCTTTAAGCATTAATAGAAATGACAGTTTAAAGTTAAAGCCAAAGAAAAATGAAAGAAAATAAAAACTTAGTCCAGTTGGTCTAGTTAATAAAACTATTCTCTCATATTTTTCTATGAAAACTAAAATCAACCGAATGAAAATCTTAAGTTTCTTGCAAAGATTAAATTCCTGGTATTTATTGTTGCAACATTGTAGCAACCAATTTGTTTTGTTAATATTCCTATCTTTTTTTTTTGCTTGTTTTTTGTTTGTTTTTTTTTTTTTTTTGCTTACCTTTGTCTGACTATTTTTATAAAACTATTGTTGAACTTTTATAGCATATCGCATAAATTTTCATTACAATTAGTTTTTTTTTTCATTCTCTTTTGCTTTCTTAATTTATTTTATTTTTAAACTTTGTTTTCCTACTTAACTGCTACTACAGTATGTGAAAAAAATAATCATACGCATTAACATTTGTAAGTTCTGCCAGAAGGAGGAATTTTTTTTTTATGCATTTGTGCTTAAAAGTCTTTTGAGTTGAATTTCTTATGTACTAATGAAGTGGTTTTATTTCTTTTTATTTTGTATTATTGAATGTAAAACTAAATGAGAAGAGACTTATAACTGGTAGACCGCCTTCTATACATAGTTTGTCTCCCTGATAGCTAATATATCGTCTGTCGAAGGTTTACATACGAGCTATTTAACATTATTGATCATTAACCCATGTTGTGTACAGACATTCTGTCAATAAATAGCTCCTCAGAACTACCCACATCGACATTAAACTGTCTTCTGCTTTTGTGAGGTTGGTAGCCTCTTCCTCTTGCGGGTTCCAGTCTTTGTCAATTCTAGTATGACAAACTGTTTATGTCTGCTTATTTCATTTAATAGGTACTGTTGACATTTAGCTGTCATAACATTTAGCAGAACATTCAGACAGAAAGTCGAAAATCCCGATGAAGACAATGATTCTCGAATACTTGCATCTTTCTCATGTCATGTTTTGTAAACGCATAACGATTGTACAGAATTAGTAGTTTGAAGTACTTTCTATAAGGGATTATACATATGCTCACTCATTTCTAGCTTGTGTGTGCAAATCTTTCTTGGGCCAAGCACTTGATACAGAGAAATTTCGTTTTTGACATTTAAACTTATTAATCGTTCGGTGGTCGTTAAACAGCCAGATTCCTAGTCTGACGATTGGTGTACCATCTAAGCCTACAGACTAACAACATTTGTATTAGCGAAGCCAACTAGGAGAACATGTGCAGAAATAATCTCTCACAACTAGTCGTTGTTTTACAGATGTCAAGTATATCGCCAAGGTATTATGATTAAAGGCTTCTCAATCGGCTTGAGGATTTTCTTCTCTGATAGTTAAATGCCAAATGGCTTTAAAAAAATATATAGGATGAGACTATCTCATCTATGTTAGCGAACCAGAAACCAAGTTATGATTCCGACTAGCGGACCATTATACGGTCTACTTTACTGGCAGTCAAATGAGAATTAGTTCTACAGCATTCTGGTTTATGTTATGGACTGTGTCCTGCAAGACACTGTACAGTAATAAAGCAATTATTTTATTCACCAGGCAAAACACAGGATGCATTATTTGGTTACCTAGTCATGAAGGAGTGCTCGAAAATAGAAAAACGAATGATCTGTCAAGAGAATTACAGAACGTGAAACTGGTTAACCCAATGATTTTTAGTGCACAGAAGACTTTACTACAAAAGTAGACAAAAACGTTACAAGGGCTATTCTGCAGCAGTGGCACTGTAGAAAAATTGCTCTCTACTTACTACTTACTTACTCTAGGTTATCTAATGGGAGAATAATCATGAGTATAACCACACTATGGTTCGTATAAGACCTTCCGTATAAGCCTTACGTATACATTTTAAATGCAGGGACATAGCAATTAACAATGCCAGGCATGCGAAGAGTACGTCGATGTTGTGTAACAACTTTTATGCCAATGCCCAGCCTTCGTACATTCGAGGTCCCAATATCCATACAAGAAAAATTTGGCCTCCAAGGAATGGAATGTAAGCAAAAGTGGAATGGAATGTACGAAAAGGAGGAATGGAATGTACGAAAAAGAAACCTATTATAGAAACTATAATTAGCATCCCTTAATTGTGAGCGTACAAGTCGACATGATGTCTTAGGTGTAAGTTGACCTCCTCTCCTTCTGCCTATCTATTAACCTTTTTTTGCAAGTAACCACAATTTTTTTTCTGCTGCCATCCTTAACGAATTGATCGTCATAACGTAAATAACGTTTCAAAAAGTTTGGAAATTCATGATTTTCTTATCAAATAAGCTTTTCTAAAAGTTATTGCTAATCGGTCCCTAAACCAGGGTTATAGTAGTTTTCTTATTGGCTCCAACTGATGTAAAATTGCTTAAGATAGCAATGTTAGCTTCCCAGACTGGCTTGCTCTTGTGCGTATATAGAACGCCTTCACATGCGTGTATTGATTAAAATTTACTCTACGAATTATTTTTCACTTTTAAATGTCTAATCATTTTGAAGTTAAGCAAATATGTATTGTACTTTGTACGCTTTTGTCGTATTACCTCAAACAGTAGACGTTTTAACATTTAAAATTCCAGGCTTAACCTTTTTACAAAGTTATGTTTAACTATAGAAAAACAACGTATCATTGTGAATGCGCAACTTTTGCTTTGAAATTGAAAAATAATTTAAAATAGAATTATTATCCCCTCTACGTTTAGTTTTGTTTACAAATTTCTGTACAAATACTAATAAGCAACAGTAATAAGCAGCAAATGCAACAAGAAAAAAACAAAATCATAAAAGTTTTTTTTTTTTAAATGACTCACCCTAAGAGGATGTTAATGTGGTTTTCGCTGGCAGCAGGAGTTGCTTTAAATGTAACAAGAAATTGAAAAAATAATAATAAAAAGCATAACAACCGAACCTTTTTTTATTCAACTACTTGACAAAGACATACAAAACGAAAAGAAAAAAGAAAACAAAGTTGAAGGAAAAAAAGCTTAAAAATGAACAAAAAAGAGAAAAAAAGGAAGCAAAAAAAAAAATAAAAGAAAAGAGTTTTACAGAAAAATTATCATCATAATAAAAAAAAGAAGTATTTAAAGAAACTGAAAAGAAAAAGAGTCTATTTGTTTGCCTCTTTAAGCCAAAAAGATTTGCTTAAACATGTACATGTTTTGTTAACACTTTTTCTCTGTTTAGCTGTTTGCCTTAACTTCTTTTGTTGTTGCTGTCTTTGCTAGTGTTGTTAGTGTTATTGCTGCGGTACTAAACAACAACATGTATTTATAAAATTTTGTATTATGTTGTTGTTGTAAACGTTTTACTTTTTTTTGTTTTTGTTTTGTAAGACAACACTCCACTCCAGACAAGTCTCAACAATGTCTGGCAGACGCATGCGTGACATGAATACAAAATGACAGCTGTTTCCACCTTTACCTCTCTTTATTTTTATATTTTTTAAAAAAAAAATTATTTTTTTCTCTTTTTTCTTTTATTGCATTACTTAGCAAATGAAAGAAGGAAAAAAAATTTATGATAATAAAATGAAGTGAAAAAGAAAATATAAAAAGAGGCAAAAAAAAAAACTAAAAGTGTTGTAGGGAATACAATATTTTTTAGCAACCACAGAAACCGCACAATAATAAAAACACCAGCAACACTAACAAAAGCAACACTTTTAAAACGCCACATTTGAAGGATGCCACAACAACAACAACAACAACAACCACCATACAATATAAAATATAAACGTTGAAATAAGTTTTAATTTTAATAATTTTTTAATTTAATATACAATACTCATACACATACACACACAAGCATAAGCATTTATCATTCAAAAAACTGTTGAAATTGTTACAGATTTTCTTCATATTTTTTTCATAATTTTTTATTTTTTTTTTATTTTTATTACGAATTACTTTTTTTTTCGACAGGTGACCGACACCAATGACAATCCACCACAGTTTGATGTAGCAGTTTATTCATTTGATATACCCGAAAACGCCCCACGTGGCTATCAAGTGGGCATCATTGCTGCCACAGATCCAGACTTGGGCAATAATGCCGTAGTCACATATACCGTAATCTCTGATTGGGCCAATGATATTTTCAGTTTAAATCCCCAAACAGGCGTTTTGACATTGACAGCCCGTTTGGATTATGAAGAGGTAAGCGAAATTAAAATTTGTAAGCAATTTTTTTTTTATCCCTTTTCTGTTTTTTCTTATTCTTTCTTTCATTTTATTTTTTTTAATTTTATTTTTCAACTGAAACTCATATTTTTCTGTTCGTTTTTTTTTTTTTCGCAGATACAACATTATATTTTAGTGGTACAAGCCCAGGATAATGGCCAGCCTAGTCTCTCAACCA
Source organism: Sarcophaga bullata (assembly GCA_005959815.1). NCBI lineage: Eukaryota > Metazoa > Arthropoda > Insecta > Diptera > Sarcophagidae > Sarcophaga > Sarcophaga bullata. The sequence goes on along the minus strand of QOCX01000134.1, from coordinate 224,157 downwards.
CATTGACAGTGTATTGCAATGTTTTGGATTTAAACGATAATCCACCAGTTTTTGATCCCATGAGCTATTCAATGGAGATTTATGAGAATGTTTCAATTGGAACACCTGTTGTGACCGTCATGGCCACAGATATTGATTCAGGTATGCAAAAATTCTGTTAATTTGCTTACATTGTAACAGATTTTTTTACTTCTTTCTTTACCTTTCATATTATTTACGTTCTATCAAATTCGTTTCATTTCTTTTCTTATATTATGTACACAAAAAAAAAAATTTTTTTTAAACTCTTTATGTGAATTACCACTATTCTTATGAAAATTTAGGGTAATCGCTTGAATGATGGAAAACAAAGTTTTTTTTATTAATTAAAAACGTGTCAGATACTAATTATCTATCAACAATGCTGAAATTATCTTGAAATCTAATCACTTCCTATTTCTTGCTAGGTTAGAAAGTAGGGTTAGGTGGAAAACTCTTCCTGAAGTCCATTTCGTGATATCAAAACAAAGATAAAATCGTAAAGAACACCAACCTGCCTCCAGACTAAATCTTGCAATCTTTACATAGAGGATTAAGACAAGTAATACAGAAGGTCAGAGTTAAGAACCTCTGCCTACTTATGGATAAGACAGAGCGCTGACATATTAAATGAAGGATAATCGATTCCTTCACACATTCGATAGAATGCCAAGCCTAGTGGTTTAATCGGTGTACCTTCCTAAGAGATGGTGTTCCATAAGAATCACAAATTTATGAAGAATGACCATGCGATTTAAGGACCGAAATGAATCAGTCCTAGTCTCGTACCTTGCTACGTTGAACGTCATTGTATTTTGCGGAGGGTAGTAACTTTCACTGGGCAATCGGAATACCTTATGAACTCCGAAATAGCCATGGTCAGCTGCTCAGCAAATGAAATTTTCGACAAACATCTTCTATGTCCTGGAACCACATGTAAGAGTTATTTTCGAATGTATCCAAAGTATCTCAAAGAAATCCTCAACAGCCAATGGACGTCAGGGAGGGACTTAAATGAAGCCTGGATGATCTAGTAAATCAAGAGATTTTCAAGGAAAATCCAACAACTTAGAAAACACCACACCGCTTTAAAAATGTCTGTGGTTACGCCCAGTAAACAATACAGTGGTTAGAGGCCTACATGAAGGCTTAATTTCTGTATCTTTGATAAATACACCATAGTCTACTAAATTTTAACAAACTTTTAAGGCATCCTGTGCCTGTGCCTTTTGACGAACTCTTGTCACCAATTTTCTAGCTCTGAGAGTAACTGCGTTTATTTGCTAATTAATTGACAAAATAATTCTGTGGCTGCATAGGGACTTTGGGATCTTAAACGATATTCATAGTATAGGTTGCACTGTTCCAAGCATAACTGACAAACCTGGGTTGGTTCCTGTGATATCAACTTAGTTGTCTCCACTTTCCGGCTTAAATTTCTTTTTCTTTGCGAGCGGAAAACAATAGTCAGGTTGTGTGACGCTGCCACTTAAAATATATTCACGAGGTCATGCTGTGTTAAAGTATACTTTCCGGTTTAAAGTTATTTTACGAACGTAAAACAAAACTCAAGCTGTCTGATGCTGTCATACTTACCACTGTAAGTATATTCAAAAGTATGGCAAGGTGCAAAAATCTTTAATCAGGGTCCATACGATTGGCCCATACTATTGAATACTGTAGTCTACACATTTGGTGGTACTATAAACTGTGCAAATTATTACTCTAATTGGAACTGCAGAGTCAGTTTGCCTAGAAAATATGTTACTTTTAAATGTTATTTGATTTGCCAAGGTTACTTCTTGGTGCCTAAGAATTTTCAAAGTATTAAAATGGGGTATAGGGCCTGTGAGTCAGGCCACAAGGTAATCGAGCGAGTAACCCATAAAACCTATTCAAATTATTTGCCTAGAAAAACCCTTTCAAAACTGGTATTCAGATTTTTTAAAATATAATTTTTTTAATTTAATTTTCTATCCTCAAAAGACATGATTTATGTTTCATTTCTCTTGCTTTCATTTAAATTTAAGTGCAGCCAACAATTTTCAATAACATCGCCCAATTAAACAAAATTGTTAGTCCTGTTCTCGAAAGCATACGGAATTTCCATTACAATGTTGTATCAAACATAACAAAAAGAATACATGAACTCTTCTTTCAGAAACAAAAACAAAACACAAAAAAGTTGTAATGATTTTGCAACAATTTACAATTTTAAAGGAATTTTAATTTCTATTCAAAACATGCTTGGCTAATGTTATAAGCCTGAGATTACTTATTTTTATCATACATTAAGGCATTTTCCTATCCAAAAGTTAGACAATCCATGTGGAAAAATGAAAATTAAATTATAAACAAAAAAAAAAAAACACCATAAAAAATAATGCAAAATCCAGTTAAAGGTATGCTTTTTTTAATGGTTATAACTGTAATTTTTTATTGTTTTTCATAATAACAACAACTACATTACAAGGAATAACAACAACAAAAAGAAAATTTTGTTACCGCATATTTAACCGATTGACCGACTAAAACAACAAAATTTTTTTTTCTCTCTCTCTCTCTTGCTTCTATTCTCTAAACATTCATCTTCTTTCTAAACATTGTTTTGTAATACAAACGCCAAGCAACACTTTACGGATAAACCAGGCTTCAACCACACAATATTACGAGAAGCTTATATTAGATGGTAATATCAGAAGTCAAAATAAAATAAAACCTTTAATAGTTGTTTAGGAACATTTTAGTCACAAAAAACCACAAAAAGAAAAAGCGAAAAAGACAGTACAAGAAGACAGAAAACTAAAAGAGATGATAATTTGTTGTGATGAAAAATTGAAATTTTATGCTCAAATAGTAACGAAAACTGCAGCTATACACCGAGTGAAGAAGTAACAGACACGATTTATGGCTGACACCTTTTTCTTAACATCAATGAAAATAATTTCCAATAAAAAAATAGAGAAAAGAAATTTTGTGAAATAAGTCTAGATTCTCTTCTTTTTTTTTAATTTTTTTTTTTTTTTTTTTTTTTTTTTTTTTTTTTTTGTTGCTTTCTAAACGCGATATAGAAAATGAAGCCAAGTATAGTACCAAGCAGCTATGAATTAGTCACAACTTAGCATACTTATTTCCAACGAAGATTGTTTATTTGGAATTTGAATTCCTTTTTCCTCTTATTACTTGCGGTAACAAAAGGAGTGGAGTTTTATTATGAAAGTTTTGCCGAAAAAAATTGTTGGATTATGTTGAATAAAAGTGCCATAAAATTACTGCCAGGGGAAAACAATTCTTTTCTGGGGGGACTGGTTTTAAGTTGAAGAAAATTTGTAAAGATACTCAAAAGATTTCTAAAAAATACGATAAAAACATAATAAGGTATGCCTAGACATCAATTAAACTGACCATTTCAATATTTTAGTAAGGACTACAACCTTCTCACACCAGCATTGTTGTGGGTGTTAATGTTATCCACCAGTGGTGGAACCTGCAGTTTCGCAGTCGGTTTCGAACTACGCATTATTTCCGAATTTTTTCATTGGAAAGCTTTCATTTACTACTCAGTGTTTTTACTCAGAGGACTGCTGGAAGTCACCGAAGAAAGTTTTTTTTTCATTTTCGATTTTTCGGTGAGAAGTATTGAATGCCTGAAATATTTACAAACAAACAACTTTCAAAAGCAGTATTTAACAAACGGCGTAATAAAAAGGATTCAAATCTTTTTGCTTGAAATTAATACGTCCTACGGTCACATGTGAAGATTTTCATTATTGTATCGCCACTGTCCACAATAAGCCTTCACGAAATTGATGCATTTTTGATTGGCATTCAAAAGAAGAAGTGATTTGCTTGTAAGAATATCGTCGTTGTATAGTGGATAGGGTGCTAGCTTATTAGAAGAAGGCCACGGTTCAAACCCCAGGGCAGACAACTCCAACAAAACGAAATACGAGCAAATATTTCTTCGTCGACTTCCTCTCTGCAGATTTCTGACAAAAGCTCTGTAATCTCTGTGTAAATGAAATTGCCATGAAAAGTTTCTCAATAATCTGTCGTGCAAATACGACTTTAAACTTTAGGTCCCACCGTTCATGTATGAAATTCACACGCACATTATAATTGCTGTGAGAAGCTACGTTACAATCCTGACTGAAGGGTTGTAATGACCAATTATGTATGCATGTGTGTAATGTCAGATCCGTTAACATAATTTATATTTTTTTATTACTTAAGTTGGGTAACAGAACTTGACGTTTTAACCCTTTGGTTACCGCAGTCCATTCCGCCAAAGTGGTGCTACTAAACCAAGCATCACGCCGCGAAATGCGCACATTGCATGATGGCAAGTTGATGTTCGAAGTCCATATTTCACTGTAACTGAATCTGAATTAATACGGCTAATTCCGGCGCTAATATGCACGGAGCGTTTTGTGTATTCCGGCTAAATCCGGTTCTGGTAAGGAAAGGGTTAACAGAAGCAGCGTTTTCTTTAAATATTAAACGGACAACAATATGCATATGGAACGGGTAGACCTATTGATATAGCAGTAAAGAACTTTTAGAGGCATTGAAATCAATTTCTAAAGGTTGAAAACCATGATGAAATTTTTAATTTGGCTTAGCCGGGATACGAACCTAAATCGCTAGGATTTCTAGTCAGGAAATTCTGTTTCACTTTTCTAGACTTTTTCTAGGTATAGAAGACTTATTTCTCTTGAAAGTAGTCTCACGACAAAGTATTGAATTGTTTTCATTTTCCTATGTTTTTTCTCATAGTTTTTCCACGCATAGGATGTTGTAAATAAAAACAGAAACTTTAGTCAATTCAAGTACTACACATATGTAGTAAACGTCATAAACATCAATGTACTATGTTTGCTTCACTTAATTTCTGTGAATTAATTACATTCCCTACGCATAATACCAGCAAGTGTTACATGTACTTTAAATTGCAACAAATTTAATTACGTGTCATCTTTGTATACGTCTATACTATACTGGTGGTATAATTTACTTTGTAAATTCTAAAAGGAAAAACTAAAACAATTTACTTCATACATTGAACATATTTTTCACTTCTGCCCTAACATTATTATTGCTTGGCATTGCTTTCTGAAGTGTTTTTCTGTTGAAAAGCTTTATGGTGCCATATTTAGGATAAACCAGCATTTTATTAAACGTACCTTTACCTAAATAGAAATCTCTTACTTCAATTCAATTGATGTTTGATGCACTAAGCAATTTATCATAATCATAAACAATAGACAACAACAAAAACAACAATGAAAAGCAAAAAAGTAAAAAGGCATACGGTAGCTTAGATCTTTAGAAGTGAAAAAATGCTTAAAAAAACCAAGAAAAAAATCCTTTTTATCTAGGAAGCCAAACAAAAAAAATTGAAGAAAGTTTTAAAGGTTAAACCGAAAAAGTTAACATGTTGATGATAGAACTGCAAAACAATGAAAGACGCGAGTGAATAAAAATGAAAACCTAATGATGCCAAAGTGAGTGGGTGAGCTTGGCAATGGATGGATGGCCTTTAGTAAATATAAAAAGATGAACTGCTAAGGCGTCATAATTTCCAATATAATTATCTTGTTAGCTTCCTTCTAAATAAGCATAACTACCTAACCTACCTACACTCACTCACTCTCTTCTGTATATGCTTTGTAATGAAAAAAACAAAAAAATCATCATAATATTGTTAAAAGAAAAACCACAAAATCCAATCCAATCTTAAGTAGTTTTAGTTTTTCTTTTTAAATTTTCCTTCTTCTTTTTATTTTTATTATTAACCCGGCTTATTAGTAACCTAGTTTTTGATTTCAACTTATTTTTTCATTTGTTTTGTTTTTTCTTTTCTCTTCCTCAATTTCTGTTGTTATTTTCAATATTCAAGGTGATAACGGTCGTATTGAGTATACGATTACATCGGGTGATGATAATAATGATTTTGAAATATTTTCAAACGGTACCATACGTACGCAACGTACATTGGATCGTGAAACAAAAAGTTCATACAATTTAATTGTAACCGCAAGTGATTGTGCCAAAGAATTCCCCATGATGTATGACGATCATAATGACTATGATGATTTCGATGACGATAATAATATCGATAATAATGATGTACGACGACTTAAATCGTATCAGTCAATGCCATATAATTTGCAACGTCAGCGTCGTCAGTATTTACAATACCAGCAACAACTACAGTTACAACAGCAATTCCAAAATCAACAACATCAACAGCAACTAAACCAGCAACACATTGGTGGTGTCGGTGTAGTTCAGGAGCCACAACAGCGTTTATCATCAACCGTACAGGTAAGTTGAAATGTGTTTCCTTAATAACAAACAAGCATTTCTTCTCTCTGAGACATAAGCAGACATACAGGCATACATACATACATATATAAGTGGATTTTAATATATTTAATTAGTTGTAATAAATACCCTACTTAAGTTATTAAAGTAAGACGGAAAGGTTTATTCTGTTATTTCGATTTCTCTTGTAAAATTTTGAAGAAAGAAAGAGAAAAATAATTTGGTTTCTTAAGCGAAATTAAGAAGATCTTTTCAAAGGTAAATGAAGTAATGTATGACATACCAAGTCCATCAGACAGTTTAATTCAACAACCATTCACTTGATTTCTCTGAGACAGTGTTAATAAGTAAGGGAGCGAATCTTTTACTGGAGCGAGTCCCTCTCTAATAGGAAACATTTAACACAATTTTAATCCAAGATAGTAAATTCGCTATGCTTACCTTGAATTAGCTTTATTAAAAGAATAGATTGGTTTCCACTCTGCCAAATATCACTCCTGATAATGTAGAGACAAAGAAAGAGAAGCATACATGCTCAGCGATTATGTCGAAAAAGAAAACATCTGGGTTTCTACAAACAGAATGATACTCAGTGATCTGTAGAGTAACTATTTCGAGGAATATTCCCGACGCTAATCGGCTGCAATCAGAAGCTCTACATAGTTCCAGGACTAAGAAAAATAATGATTGTAGTGTCACAATGAGAAATACTTACGTATGCCTATGTAGCTATGTGTAGAGAACATGTCAATACCTACAGTAGTGTGTTCCTTTACGATTGCATCATTTTGAAAGCTTAAAGGACTTTAAATATTTACAAAACCGATGTTTGCGGGGATATTTCATATATTATGGCCCTATTGGTACAGCGAAAGTACTAACTGCTAGATTCGAAAAACTCTTAACACCACAGAATATCAATTTAAAAATTTCAAATAAAGTTGGATAGCATAACGCACGTCAGAAAATCACTGACAGAAATGTAGATTTTAAATGAAATCCTTGAGGGCATTAAAAATCTGTGTGACCACCCTGAGCGCAATAATGTGTACTGAAACAGTTGATCAAATAAAATCATTCGGACTCACTTACAGCACAATTTGAATGGAACAAAGTCTTTTACCATGCTGAGACTCTATACTCAGAATAACATGAAAGACAAAGACCGGCGGTGAGTGCTTATCTAAAGGCTAGCATTTAATAATATAGGGTTTCCTGGTCACTTTCAATCGTGGTAGAACTGTTTGTACTGTCTCATCTACAACGAGTTTAACCCGACATTATAGTAATTAATCCAGTTTATTCTGAACTGACGGTATTAAGTTGTCGTACGAAACCAGAATTCCCATCAGAAATGGATTAATTTTTAACGGAGGTTTAAACCCCAGGTCTAGGTTGGTTTGCGTTGTCCCACGTGGAACCTGCTCTTTTTTTGGTATTCTGTCTGTGTCATCCTCAATTTTGATGTCCTCGATGACCTCTTTCACTAAAATTTCAATAAAAACTTTAAGAGTAACTAATTGGCACGAAAAATCTTCACAAATTTGTCATTCGTAGTCGAAGTTAAACTGTAGATTCTGCCTTTAATGGATAAAAATTAACACATACAACATAGGTGGTGTGAGAAGCCTGGTTGTAATCCTAACTAAAGATTTATAATTACCAATAATGAATGTATTGTTGTGAATAAAATTTTTGAATTTCAATAAAATTCATTCATGCAAATAAAACAATACGTTTGAACTTGACAATTCCAATAAAAATAATCGAGCCACACAATTCAAACACTTCACCTCAGTAAATATCAATGATAAATCAATATTCCTTTTTTCCTCTATTCCTCTATCCCTAATGAATGCCACATCTATTATAAATTTTTGTTAAAATAAAGAAAAAAGAAAAAAACAACAAAAAAGTCATTTGTCTGGTTTTCTTCGTCTTCATCTTCCATTTTGGCATTGGATTTGGGATGGTTGTGGTGTTGTTGGCCTAAAAGAAATATAAATTTAATTATTATATTTATCAGGTCAGATAACGGCAGATGAGCGATGGCAAAGTCAAGTTAAACACATTAAAAATTTTAACACATTAATTTTATGCTTTAAAGTAGTTTTTCTTACTTCAACTTCAACAGTGTTGCTTTGCTCTACGTTCATACAAAAAATTTTCATACAATTTCTGGTCGTTGCAGGATTCTTCTCTTGGACAGTCAATATAAAAAAAAGAGAAGAGAAAGAAAAAACACAAAAACATAAAACAAAAAACAGACAGTAAAACAGAACACAGTGGCAAATAAACTTAAAGGCTGAAAGAGAATGTTTTTCTCTTTTTTTTTGTGCTTTTTGTTGGGAAATCTCGAAAGTAGCAATAGGGTACAGAAACGATAAAAGAGAAACAAAGTATGTGCAACAGCAAATAAATGGTGAAACATTACTTATAAAATTGTGGGTAATAAAATTAAATTTGCATTTAAAACCAACATTATAGCCACACCACAACAATCATATTGAAATCCGTTTTTTTTTTTTCATTGGAAGTTAGATATTCTCAAGAGAAGCAAAATATAAAATTCTGCCAACATCAGTTGGAAGCAAATAAAAACAAACAAAAAAAAAAAAAAAGAAAAAAAAAGATCATTAAATGACCCAATAGTAAATACAAAACACACACACACAGACAATTTTTTTTCTCAAATGGCTATATAGGTAGTTAGTTTTTGTAGTAGTTGTTGTAATACAAAAATAACTTACACAACTACTAAATGTAATGGGAATTCTTTTAAATACCCTATAACAACATCGATAACAATATTTATTGTTACAGTTAAAGGATAAAAGTTACCCTGCACAAATAACAGCACTTGTGTATGTCGTGTGTGTTAATTTTATACATGAGTGGCGGGATTGACTCCCAAAAGATAGATTTTTGGAGACACTTTTCATGGCAATTTTATTTACTCTCAGAGTATTTTCCAGAAAACTACTGAGAGGAAGTGGCCGAAGAAATATTTTTTCATGTTTCGTTTAGTTGGAGATGTCTGACCTGGAGTTTGAACTGAAGCGTGCTGTCTAATAAGCCAAGGCACTACCTACTACCCTTCGGCGACTACAATTTGTTGTTTTTGGACGAATTGTAACGCGGTCTCCACCCTATCTTTGGGAAATCATTTGAAAGGATTAACGAGAGTTGTTGAGAGTATTTCAAATCTTTATTTAAAAAGCATCCAAAAGATCTCCTCCATCTTTTTTTTTTATCGCATCTACTTCTGTTTCCAGCTCCAATAATCAAGTTACTCTAACTAAAAGAGTTCCATTGAGTTTTCCTTTAAATAAAAATATAAACGCATAGTTAACTATGTAAACCAACCTGAAGATCACAATAAATACACACATAATTGGTTATTACAACCTTATAGTCAGGACAACAACCTAGCTTCTCACAAGACTTATGTTATGTGTGTTAAATTTATACATGAATGGAGAGTCCTGCAGTTTACAGTCGACTTCAAACTACAAATTTATTTTCCCTCTGAGTTTTTACCAGAAATCTGTTGAGAGGATATTGCCGAGAAATATTGTTTCATATTCTATTTTGTTGGACATGTCTAAACATGAGCCTTACGTCCAAAAAGCCAATACACTAACCATTAGACTACCGCAACTAAAGATCACAATACCCATGACTGACATAAAGAAATATTTTACAACGTAGCATGTCCTATATAGTCGATGTTGACCAGTTTATAAATTTCCGCAATCATTTCTTTAATGAGATCCGTTTAGTAGCTTTACAACTTTAACATCTACATCACATTCTGCTGCAACACATCACACTCCCCATATTTGATGTGCGGAATAGTAATCCAAACTGTTGTATTCAATAAAATAAATTTCAAAACGATTCTTCTAAGACAAACATTTAACAACAACACCAACAACAGCAACAGCAATAAGAAACACAAACACACAGCACTCATTTAGATTTTAATGTATTTTCTAATTGCTAACAATTTATAAAAAAAAAGAAAAAAAACATAAAAGAAAATAAAAAACGACAACAATTGCAATAAAAATACAAACTCTCTTTTAGCCATATACGGTTGAAGAAATACTACCAACACATACTACAAGCTGCGTCCGCTAAACGATGGAATAGTAAAGAATATCAAGTTTTTGTTGACACTTTACCTAGCAAAAGTTGGCATGTTTAGTTCACCACAAGGATATTCATGAAACATTTGATTTCTTCTCTTTTTTTTTTTTTTTTTTTTGAATTCTTAACGCTAAAGGCATGGGAAGGAATGCTTACACAGCAGTTTTAAAAAACATTTTTATTTCGAACACCTAGTTTATCATATTTTTATTAGTGTAGGGTCCTTTTTTTGCGCTAATGCCTTTAAAAAATTCGTCTTTTTAAGTGTCTTTAGAAGACATTCGTGTATAATGCGTGGCATAGTTAACACTTAAGTGTGTGTAGGTATTTAAAATTGTTTTGTGGATTTTGCGAAATTTTTTTTTTGTTTGTTTGTAGAATTTATAATTGTTATCACAGATTCAACTTACTTTCTAAAATAGGATGAAATATGGAAGTCGTCAAGATTATTTAAATTTTACTGGCAGCAATACATTACATACAACGAGGAAATTTCAGGCAATAATGAAACTTAACTATTCATTACGGTATGTTTCATTAAATTAAACTATTTGCTTTGAATTACGAATTTTATAAAAGAAAAGTCAAGCTTGGAAGTTGAAATTATTTGTATGATCAAGTATCAAAATGTTTCTTGAAAAGGAACCGGAGATGCAAACAATGACAAATTCACAAGCAAATTGCACTGTTGTCTAGTAGGCAGTGTATTCGTTTATTGTGTAAGTGAGCCCATGGCTTAAATTCCAGCAAAGCAAAATATGAAAACATTGGCGGTTTTCCATCAGTCATAATCTGGCAAAAATTCTAAGAGTAAATAAAGTTGTACACGAAATGTTTCTCAAAAATCTGTCATTTGGAGTCGACTTTAAACCGCAAGTCCAGCAAAACATCTATAAGGAATCTAATAAAAGAAAAGGAATGCAACAATAACTAGTTGTACTCAAGACCCTTCATTAGTTTTCTAAAGAAATGTTTTTTTTCCCATATTCATAAGAGAAGTTGTCTAAAGAGTGCCTACAGAAGAACATCTCCTTGTTTACGGACAGTTAAAGGTAGTTGTGATCATAGGACATAATTGGTCATTAAAAACAATTCTTCTGTTCCAGTCATTACGACCTAGCTTCTGCGTTAATTTTTTACATGAGTGCGTGAGACTTTAGTTAAAGCGACTCTGAACGACAGATATTTGAGAAACTTTTCATGACATTTTATTTGCTGTTCAGGGTTACTCCCAAAGACTGCTAAGACCGTAGCCCGATTGCAGAAAAATTCTTTTTTCATATTTATCTGGTTTTTTAGGGTTTGAACCATGGCCTCACACTTAACAAACACACATTTACCTTCTAAGACTGGACGTCTGTAACACCTTAAGTTAGAAAAGTTCATTCAAAACAACAGCCTTAATTATTTGCCTCAAGGCTTTTTGTTAATCAGAAATCTACAACATGATTATTATTATGCGAGGTTAAATGGACTAGTATCTGAATAAAAATCGCTATAGCATGGTTATGAATGCACTGAGCCCTAATGAAGGTTAGTTCTAGAAACAACTACAAAAGCTGCTTGTATAACGGAAGAAACTTTGTCGTGTGTGATATAGGGGAAAAATTTAATTTCCTCTGTAATCGTCTGGGGTGCGTTCTAATAATTAATTGGACATTACTTTGGCGTCTATCTGTAGTAGCTAAGGTTGCGCTATACTTTTAAGAAACATTTACCATTAAATCCCAAGACAAAACAAATGTGTTTCACACAGAATGTTTGTTAGATAGATAATTAGTGAGTATTTGAGGAAACAGAAATAATGAAGAGACATATTTAGAAGATGGAGGAGATAATTTGTGATGTTGTCTGCACTGCCTAAAATATATTACACTTGCCTTGATAATCAATTGATGCGTACCGCTATAACTTACAAATTTCTAGCAAATCAGTGTTTCGTGCCAACAAAATCTCAGGTGATTAGTTGAGACAAATACAGAAAAAAAAATAAGATTATCAAATAACAAACCCTGTAAGCTTATACAAATAAACTAACGCTACTCTCTTTATCACTATTACTAAACTAATATTGAATAAAGTATTTAAAATTCTTATTAAGAGCTGATTTAAATCAAATTTTAATAAGATTTCGTAGCAAATGAAGTAGTTAATCATTGTTTTTTTTTTCTTTTTCTCTTTTCAAAACATTTTCCGTTATTTTAAAAACTTTTTATCAGATTGAAAACCATTTTGACTTGAAATGAAACAAAACCGAAACCAAAGGAGAAAATTAATTTTTTATTTACGCTGAAATCTTTTAGACAATTTTTTTTTTTTGTTTTTATCAAATACAATAAATTTCTGGCACAAATATTTTAATGCAATATAAGGGAAATTTTCCATGAATTTCATTTCATTTGTTGCATTTTGTTACGTTAACTTTAATCAAGAACGTATATGCTTTGCAAGTGTATTATGAATGGATGAATAAGTGAATGAGTGAATGAGTGAGTGAGTGAATGAATGTTTTTCACCACAAAAAAAAAAAAAAATTAAAAAACAACAACAAAACAATACGCATAATAAATGAGTATTGATAAAGACCAAAGGAAAATAAAGCTTTCGAATATTCTTTCTACCAAGAACACACAGCTAAGCATACAATTTGAAATTTATTTACAATGTTGTAGAGTTCTATATTGTATTGCTCTGTACTCTGTGCTTAAAATTAATGTTGTCAGGCTTATCGTTTTGTGGTCAAGAAATGTAAAAAAAAATAAAGAAGAAAAGTTTTTCTTTTTCTTTTTTTTTTTTTTTTTTTAAATAAAATTGTAACTCGAAAATGATAAAACTTTTGGCTTAGCCACAGCACATCTTAGTGAGACCCTTTAAAAAGTTGTAAAATGTTAAACATATTGCATTGACATAAAACATTTGTAGAGCAACAGGCAACAAACATATTTTTCCATCTTTTTTTTTTTTCTTTTATTTCTTTATAGTGTTTAATGAATTGTAATAATATGTGAACTGGTTGCAACAGCATAATATAAACAAAATAAAACTCTTATAGAAGAAACCCTTTTTCGTAGATTTAAACTGCAAACATGTTTTCTTATACGATATATATGTATGTATGTATGTATACAGATATGGGTCGTTTATAGGGAAGGAAAGACCTTTCTCTTTTTCTGACAAAAATTTTTATATTTTTATTGTGTTTAAATGCTGTTCTTGCATGAATTACTTTGGAAATTTTTGCCCTTTTCTTTATCATTAAATTAAAGTCATTGCTCTTCAGCTTTTTTCATATCTTCTTAGTTTGCAACATTGTTGAAATCAAATTATTCATTGCCGTATGCTGTTACTTGTTGCAGTTTAGCTTTCTTAAAACTTATTTTTTTCATATTAAATCCTCTTTAGAAATAAAAAAGGCGTCTTTAGTTTTTATTGCAACAATTTAACAACTTCATTATTAATCTCTAAATCTTTCAAATAAAATCTAAAACAATTATTCATAAACACTTTTTACTTAAGGTTACAGCTTATAGTTTCCCATATGCCGCAAAAAAATTCTTATTTTTCTTTCTTCTTTTCTTTTTATATTGAAATTGGTTTTCACGTTTAGTATTGAAAAGGTAGAAAATATTTGTAATTTATGAACTTTTTTTTTTCATAGGAAGTATTACAATAAGCTTGGCTCGCAGGTTCAAGTTGCATATTTTATTACATTCGGCTTTAAGAAAAGACTTTTTTTTGGGAAAATTAGAAAATTATGCATGTTGTGGTGCTATTCTGCACTTCCTTTTTTAAATATTTATTTATATTCGTGAACTCTACGTATAGTTTTTGAAGATTTTTTGGTGAATAACTTACGATTTTAATAATGACAGCTTTTTATACCAAAACTTTAAATCCAGAGCATAAATATGTGCTAAAACTGAAATATTTTAAGGCAAACT